>JAXQGX010000352.1:0-16696 GCA_037040455.1 Irpex sp. P115-07
GACAGTCGAAAGCTAATCTTCTGCGCTCACATTAGGGTCGTCAAACAAGGTCAGCAGCTCGAAGAAGATCGCAAGGCTTGGAAGTTACAAGCGAATCGTTCATTTTTGGACAAACGGGCGGGGTCCATATCGCGCTTGCGTTCGAAGTCTATAGGTGGTGGTGGTTCTCGGGCTAGACCAAGATCACGGGCGCGAAGCAGATCAGGGGAGCGCACGACAGCGTTTGAGGCATTGGCTGAGCGAACGCTGCTAGGTGGACAAATTCGACCTCCTACGATACACGTCCATGGGCCGCCTAAGGTGAGAAGCAATGGCTCGCACTCGAGGAGTCTCAGTCAAAGCCAGACTCAGACGCAGACTCAGACCATGACAGCGCAGTCGGCGACGTTCAACTCGTCAGGTCAGGGCTCACGTCGGACGAAGTCGCATGCACATTCAAACTCCCTCGGGCAGACGACTTTCTCGTCGAAGGAGTCGCGTCCGGGGGTGCACACGAGAAGTCACTCCTTGGGCAAATCAGCATTCAAGATTGCGGCCAGCGCGGCGGCGTTCTGCGGTCTGACAAACCCATCTGGCGAGAAAGGACTGTTGACGCCGGAGAACGAGAAGGCCGTGGCTTTAGAAGGGGCGATACATGGGCCTGGGACGAAGCACATTCACTTGCACGATCAGATACTGGCCGAGCAGGAGAAGACGAATGTTGATCTGGCGCAACTGGCTGCTTCGCCTAGCGCAATGCTCTCTATGCTCAATCGTGGTAATGGCGTCTCACCCACGCCTTCTGGGTTGTCTAGCTCTGGGGAGGGTGTTGGTATTGCGATCACGTCTCCATCGGTGGACCAACATACGCCTCAGCCGCATCGGGAACCTATCCGCTTCCCGGCACATCCGTATGCTCTCAACGCCGCATATGTCTCAGCGCCGTCGCATGCTCCTCACCCATCGGTGTCTACCACGAACTCGCAGCAGGGATCCAAGGAAGATGCATCAGTAACTTCACATCGGCAGCCTGTTCTCCTGCACCCATACTCTCAACCTACGCATCCGTATGCCATGGCCTCAAACGGTCCACGTCGGCCTACGAACATTCGCCCTCCGCCACCCCAGGTTCAGCTGTACGCAGCACTAACTCCAGATCATGTTCGCGAGTTCGCCCCAGAGGACCTACGATACTCACCAGATATCCCCACACCGGTTGTCGTGAAACCCCCTTCAGAGCTACCACAACCTGCGGAACCCTCTCCAAAGTCACCTCATCCGTATGGCGACCATGATTCGAAACGGACGAGTGAGCTTGGCTTTGGCGAAGCTCTCGCGCACACTCTCCGTAGAAGCATTGACAGCGGTATTGGTGCTAGCGAAACCGAACATCTTGACCCTATGCAGGATTGGAATCCCATTCGTGACCGCCCCCTCAGGCCGGACAGCGCTATGGACGATATCATCCGCATCCATGCGGCTCCAAGCGATCCTAGGAGAATGTCTTCGGAGGTACACAGGCCGTCTCCTGCGCATACATCTTCAGGTGGTGCCATGAACAACACTACTGCGTCGTCACCTCCAGAGCACCTTAACCCGCCGTTGTTCAGGAGCGGGACGAGTAGTGCCTCGCTGGGAACTCAGTTTGCGCACTCGTCTGGATCGTCGCCTGGCGCTGTGTCCCATGAATCGTCTCCACCCTTGTCTCCGCGTGCCATCAATACTTCAGATGACCTCGAGAGGTTCAAGGATCTATTTTACAGGCCTGAGAGACAGAGGTCGCAAGATTCGAGACCGTCTATGGGCTCCCGGCAAACAAGTGGAAGCATCATACTCGATGTCGGCTCTCAGCGGAGCACCAGGAGTGGTCTCTCGACACTGGCTCGTCAATTGAGTGAGGAGCTGGAAGAGTTGAGACAGGAGTATGGCTCTCCGGAACATGATCGTGATTCTCAGCGGTCGTGGGGGCGGAGATTCGGTGGGCTGCGCGGGCCTCAACCAGATGAGGTCGATGAAGACACCTCGAATCGTGATGTTGTGCTCGCGCAACTATCGAATTCACCGGAAGGCCTGCGTCCGACCGACTCCCCTGTACAGATGCCGATCGATGTGTCATTCGTGAGTCCCGAAGGAAACATTCCTGAAGACGTCGAATCGTCCAGAGCGTCAAGTATTTTGGAGATATCTCCTCTAAATGACGAAGTTATTGGTAAGTTTCGCCAAGAGTATGTTTGGGTTCCGATTGTGACCATGTTTGCACACAGAACATTTCCGCCTTGGCGAAGTAGAAGCGGTTTCTACCCCACCTATTATTACCTCGACCGCGCGATTCTCTGCGGAACTTTCACTCGTTGGTCACGACAACAACCCAGAAGACAACACTCTCCGCGTCAACGTGACAGACAATAACCACCGTTTGTCTGAACGTTCAACACGCCTGTCCCCTCTCTCGCCATATTCCCTCAACACTCGTTCAAGTTATCGTACCTCTGGCACAGACACCTCCCGCATGTCGGGTCTTTCAGACTTCCCTGCGCCACCCACCTTACTCCCTTCCCGCCTTCACTACGTTCATCAGGACCCTCCCCAAGGCCTGCAGCCCGATCGACCGCGCCTAGAGCGCGAGTCCAGCTATGCCACCTTCGGTCAGAACGACGACGAGTATAGCACCATCGGTCAGGCATTGTAACTTAACCAATCGCACTGTTCTCGTTTTTGTTTTCTTGTGCTTTCGCATTTTGGAACTTTTTGAGAACCTTTCCATTCCCCACATCCAGCTAACCTACATCGTTGAGGGACTTACGTTGATCTTGCCGTTTTCTAGACGAAAAACTCGCCACCCATCGTATCTTGACTTATTGTTATAATTACTGTTACATACTTGCAATCACGATAGCATTCGGGATATAAGGAAAACAACAGTGCGACAACAGACGAAAATGCGGCTTGAGGAAAATAAAACAGGCTTAAGGTATAAGTGAAACTGGGCAGCCTTTACTCATCGTATTGTGTCAACTAAACAATCATAGAACTGTCAGCTTACGAACCCTAAGTCCTTGAAACGGGCACTTACATCCAGAGTTAAGGTGCGAGAACTGTTGACATCCTGGTCACGGAAGATGCCAACGAGCGAATTGCTGCGTTCGTATAGGGAGCCCTTCAAACTGATGACGATGAACTGGAACGTCTCCGATGCATGGGATCGAATGTAGTTTGCTATCTTGGCAACGTTAGTGTTGTCGAGAGCAGCATCGACCTCGTCGAGGACAAAGAAAGGCGAAGGCTGGTAGCTAGACTGCAGGTGAGTGCTGTACGCCGTGCTCAATAAAGTAGAACTTACCTGTGAATAGCGAACAACAGAGCAAGAGCGGCGATGGTCTTCTCTCCACCGGACAACTGTTCCATATCACGGAACCGCTTCATGGGAGGCATAGCGTGATATTTGATTCCAGCAGCATACGGTTCCTGTGATACAGATGGGTAAGCATTTGATAGTCAACTAAAGCAATCTACCTACTTCGCTGTCTTCCAAGCTCAGATAAGCCACACCGCCCATGGGTGCTGCCTTGCCCTTCGTAAGATCCTTGTACACCTGATCAATACGTTCGGAAATATGATTATAGGCCTTGTTAAACAGCTCGCATCTGAACAGTCCCGTGATTGGCGGTCAATTAGCAGACTATTAATCACCGGCGTCACGCACCTGCGTTTCTTCACGTCGTTGAACTGATCACGGGCTGTCTTGGAGTCCTTACGAGCTTTCTCAGCCTCCTTCTCCGTTTCCAGAAGTTTGTTCTCAACATCATCAAGCCTGAGAATACTTGAGCATTGAATCACATCCGGGTGGGAAACAACCAACCTGTCCATAGCCTTCATGTTCGGAGCCAAACGCTCGATGTCCGCTGTCACTTTGGCTATCTGAGCGTTGAATTCAGCTTCAGCCTCGCCCGAGCCATTCTAAGTGGACCATCGTGTCAGCATCGAAGCATCAAGGATTCAATAAAGCCTCACCTCGCGGTCATCTCCGTCAAGAAGAGAGAAGTCTACTTCGATATCGTAGTCGGGCACTCGCTTTATAGACTGAGTCCCTTCTTCATCTTCGTCAACATCCATAGCAACTTCGTCACGCAGATTCTGTCCCACTCGTCAGTTGCTGATGCAAAGAAGAGATTATAAAGAATGTACCTCATCCATGGGCACGTTTCGTAAATCCCCTTCAATGAGCGGAAGCTCGATCTCCTCCAGCCGGCACTTGCGATATATCGAAGACCGCTCAAGGCCAAGCTTCTCAATCTCGTCATTCTACATACCACCAAATCAGCGCCACGCCGTTTGTAACCTGATGAGCATCCAAACACACCTTGATGGAGATCTCCTTAAGGACCTGGTCCAGTGCTTTCTGCGCCTTGTTGGAAATTTTCTTAGCTTGCTCGACGACCTTCGTCTTCTCGTCCAGCTCCTCAGAAAGCTCTTTGAGTTCCTCTCGCAGCTCCGTAATAGCAGACTCAGCCTCCTCGATCTCCTCCTGGATAGTCTGTTTGTTACTCTCGCACGCCGTCAGGTTCGAAATCTCGTTGTTAATGGTAGCTTGCATAGAGGTGATACGTTGTTCCGTGGCGTGCAGCTGCTCTTCTTCGAACTGCGACCTATAAAGTGGCCCTCATTAGAATCATACTGTATGCCTATGATGCGGGACGTACTGGTGGGTCAAGCGAGCGATCTGCGTGTCGAATCTCAACCGAGCCGCACTCTCCTCCTCGGCCAGCTTTAACTGACGCTCCTCGAAGGTTCGTATATTCTCCACGCCGACAGTCTCGCAGAACTCTGCAAACACATCACTCTCTGCTTCGTCAATCGCCGTACGCAGTGCGTCAATTTGCTCGCGCAGAGCATTGTGCGCTTTTTCCGCCTATACAAGCATGGTTCTCCAGTGAGCGATAATGCGTTCGATTAAAAACTGGTCACGCGACATACCTCGCGAAGCTCAGGCTGGAGTTGTCGTAGAGCCTGGTTGACGTGCTTCATCTCATCTTTGATACCAGTAAGCCGGAGTTTGCATGCGCTCTATGAGATATGAGAGATCGCCATCGGGACAGTAAAGTAAGCGACTGCTGAGCACATACCAGGTCATCTCTCGCAACCGCCAATGCAGGCTCAAGACGCGTAATCTCAGCGAGAAGAAGATCGTCCGCCTTACCACGCGGCTTGTTCTTGTTCAGCTCTTGCATGTCCGCAAGGAGCTTGTCTCGCACGCGTTGAAGACCTGTGCGATCAAGCAAAATACAAATATGAGAATTCAGAAACTCCTCAATCGGGAGGCTCACAGCTCTGAACTGACCTTGGACGTCCTTCTCCTCCCACTTCTTCCCATTCCCATGAGTACTCCTTCCACCAGTCATAAGCCCACTCTTATGAATGACCGTTCCATCGAGCGTAACAGCCTTAACCTCCTGCCCCCTCTCAAAACACACAAACCGCGCCACCTCGATACTATCACACACCAGCGCACTCCCACACGCATGGTGAATCGCGCGCTCCACCGCCGGGTCGAACTGCACGACGTCCACTGCCAGACGGGCACCTTTGGCGAAGGAACGGAATTTGTCGTTGATGGGTTTGGAGGCGATGGTGTCAAGGGGGATGAACGTCGCTTGGCCTGCGCGTTGGTTCCGCATGTACTATACCATCCAATGTAATTCGTTGGTCAATTAAATTCCCCGAGAAGAGTAGACGTGGAGGATATAGGACGAAGCGCACCTCGATACAATCAATAGCAGTCTTCTCCTCATCCACAACAACAGCGTCCACATTCCGTCCCAACACAACCTCCACCGCAAGCTCATACTTCCTCTGCGTCGGCTTACAAAGATCCACAACGCGTCCCCTGACACCCGGGAAGATCCTCTGCAGACTCTGCAACGTCTCCTTCAACTTCGCCTCGCGCTCGGACTGCTTTTGGTCGACGCCGGCCTGGAGGAGCTTGTTGTGCACGTCGACGAGCTTCTCGTTGATCTCGGTTTCGAGTCGGGTGATGCGTGTGCGCTCGGCTTGTTGGTTGTCGAGTTCCTGGCGGGCTTTTGTTAGGTCGGAGTTGAGCTGCGCGACTTTTTCTTCGAGCTGTGTGTTGGTCACGAGTCAGAACATCAATTTCGATACATACACCCAGTTTAATATTATAAATGGAACTGATACTAACCTCGACTCTGCGCCGCTTGGCGTTCTCCTCGTCCTCGACCAGCTTTGCCTTCTTCGCGTTTAGCTGCTCCTGTTTATCCTTCGCCTGTGCGAGTGTACGCGCAGCCGTCTTCTCATCACGAGAGAGCGTTTCCAGAGACTGGCGTTCAGCCACTGCGAGGACACTAGCCTGCGCTTTCCTACATACGCATATAATCAGTAAATAGTCAGATTTGTGAGCTGCCCAACACCTATGAGAAACAAATACGCACAGACGACGATACTCCTCCAAATTCTCCTCGCTCAAAGCAAGGCTTCCCTGAGTAGCCCGTCTCTGCGCCTCTTGGGCAGCATCAGCAGCCTGCCTGACGTCCTCCAAATCTTTCTGAAGAGACGCAAGCTTAGCACGTTGCTTCTCGGCGTCCTTCGTAACCTGTTCTATCATCTTCTGCGCGTTGTCTCGTTTACGCGTCGAGTGCGCTATCTGAGCTTCGACTTGTACCAATTCCGGACGCTAGATGCCGTACAAACAGTACATTATCAGTCCCATAAGCAATGTCAGATACCACAAGGTACTTACCTTGCCCTCTAACGCCTTCTCCGCCTTCTTAATTCGCTTCTCCTTCGACATAACCGAAGACCTCGCCTTCGCCTGCTCCTGCCTCGCCCTCTCCAGTTCCGCCTCATGCGTCCTATGCTCCCTCCTCAAATCCACCAACACACCATTTTGCTTCTTAATCTCCTCCGCATGCGCGGAGAGCTGCTCCTGTATATGAAACAACTTCCACAGCGTCCGCCTCAGAATCAGCTCGTCCTTCTCCTGCATCAAGGCCTCGAACCGCTCCGCCTCGCCTTTCTGCTCTTTGTACTGTTTGATCTCGCCGGCAATACCGCGTCGCTTGTTGAAGTTGAACGTCGCGTTTTCTGTAGCGCGTTCCTGTGCCTCTTTGGCTTTCTCGTACTCACCGGCAAGCTCGAGCGACCCGCTGATTTGGTCGATGAGTCGGGAGAGCTCTTTGGGTGATTGAGAGGCGACGGCTTCGACGTCTCCTTGGAAGACGAGGAAGTTCTTGGCTTTGACAAGGATGTTGAGTTCGATGAGTTGAGCGTTGTATGCGTTGTAGGTGACTGTGCGGTTGTTGAGCTTGTACTCGGATGCACCAGTTGTCGAAATACTTCATGAATAGTCAGTATAGCCACACGCAACCATTGAGAGTGGCAACGTACGTTCTTTGGAATTGCCACTCCTTGCCCTTTGCATCCTTGATAACGGCCAAAACCCACGCCTTCTTCGCCGTCCCCTCTCCCTCCGCGTCACCTTCCTCTTCCTCTTCGTCCTGCTGAGTCGCTTCCGACCCCTCTTGGGTTCCCCTTGAAAGTCTTCGTCCACGATACACGAGGTCCTTCAGCTGACTGCTACGCAGCTGGGCGGACTTGACACCCAAGACAAAAGAGATGGCGTCCATGAGGTTAGATTTGCCCGCGCCATTGGGGCCAATGACGGATGTAAAGTTGTCAAATGGTCCTATTGTTTGGTGTCCTCTGGAGAGGTAAGGTGAGTGACGGCTGTGCTTCAATGAATGTGTTGCTTACCTGTAGGACTTGAAGTCGCATACTTCGATGCGCACGAGCGGCATAGTCAAGTATTACCCTGATAGCTCAGTTTGAGCCTAATGATGCAGTTGAGGCGGTTTGCGTAAGTCGTACAGAGCGAGAAACTGCCCGAAAAGGCAGTTATATTGAGAGGACTTACTTCAGTAGGGCTTCGATAGGCGTGGTCGTAGTCCGTGGCAGACAGACTGAAGCGTGACGGTTCACGCGTCGCGAGATGTCACAGACGCGCTTCCACGTACCGGTTCACACGGTCACACTCACAAACACAGCTGAACCAAACCGTTCAGCTGAGCCGGTTCAAACCTGACCGTGCGAAGATCAGTTTGATGTCGGTCGCGATGCAGTATTAGTGCTAAAAGTAACACTCCAGGTACTTCAGGTCCTGTATAGTAGTAAGTAGGCTACAGACATGTTTCGAACTCATCACGGCTTCATAGGTACCGTGCACCGTATAAAAGCAAGAGCTATGGTAGTCGTCGCGTCCAACTCCCCTTTTCTCCTTACCAACATCCATCACAAACACCGTGACCATGTCCCTTAACCTCGACAGCGCGCTTTCCCTCTACTCTCTTCCCGCAGTATGGTTCACTGCGTTCTATCCTGTAATGCTGAAGGCGAGCACTACTACAAGCAACTAATGGTTAAGCTGTGGTATTAATATGCGTATCCTCCTCTTTAGACTGGACTCCTCTCGCGTAGCCCAGGAGGATTCAACAAGTGCGCCTTTCGCGTCATATTGGACTATCTGTCCCTTCTAAATTAGATTATTTAGTCTTCAACCTCGACAGAATGTCGAGCGTGCAAGGACAGCTGCTGGCGCGGACAAAGCCACCGCTGAACTCGCCGCTCGGTATGAAGGCGCACATCTAGTAAGTACTAGGATGCTTTATCAAAGTGCCTTCCAGGCTTACTTCATCTCTATAGAATGGCATGGAAAATCTGCCTCTGTGGTTCGCTGCTGTTGTGAGTTCTGATACCGCGATTATACGCGTATTTTCAGTACCGACGTGATGTAGCTCGCGGGACATACCGCAGGCTTGTCCCACAGAACGTTGAACCAGTTCTCGATTGCCTAGTACGTCTCACGCTATCTTCATCGTACTATGCCATACTGACCACTACACTTCTGAATTCACGAATTTACTCAGCGTCCTTACGCGTGTATTGTACAACTACGCATACGTCAACCAGAAGACTCCCGCTCAGAGCAGAGTGCGGTGCGTACCTTCATTCCATCGACACTATTACTCACTCGCATAACTATACACTGGCATCCGTTATATAGCACCGCGGTGTTCTTCATCGGGCTCTGTACGTCCTTGACCTACTGTTTCTGATAGATATCCATGACACTGACCTCGTTAATTCTTTGTTCCTCGTTACAGCGTTACCCCTCACGATCCTCATCAAGTCAGCCAACAAGCTATACTCTCTGTCAGCCTAACTCGCCCCCTCTTCACTTTTATGTTGGTGTTCGACAGTACCATCAGAAAGTACCAGAGAATGTCGTTGGAGAACCCGAGCATGTGTGCTGAACGAGCCGACTGGGAAGATGGGACTGGAAGTATGGTGAGATTGTAGTATCCTCAGAACGAGGTTCACCAGCAATTTGCTACTTAGCGATTGAGCAAAAGAAGAGGAAGTCAACGGATGCATTCTGTGCCTTGGTATCGTCACATTACTGTACATTGCGGCGTGTCTAATCACCACTACACCGTCAAACACGTACAAAATTCTTACAAAGGTACGGCTCAGAGTAATCTTCCAGTGAAGCATACACGCTCTCTTTCAAATTCAACTTGGGGGGTAGCACAACGAGCTCATGATCTCGTATTTCTCCTGCGTATATGGGTAGTACCGGGCAGCGAAGTTGGGCTCCTCGCTAAAGTTACAGAGAGAGTGGGGTTAATACTTGCAATAGTCAGCGATATGCCACGAAAGATCAACGTACGAGGCTGGTACGTCGAGTTGTGTCCTTTCCTGGGAGAAGGTCTTGAACGACCAGTGTCCATGCCATGCGCCATCTGTAGAGCTTATTAGTGAGCATGCGATGACAGGCGGCGGCGAGTACGGGGTGAAAGACCGCTAGGCAATGACGACTTACAGCCTGAGGTGCCTCGCCCACCGAATGGAAGATCATCAGCTAAATAGAGCGAATGCGTCAATACCTGGCTACTGTTTCAATCGTAGCACACGCCTCACCTCCCAGCATGGAAACTGTGTCATTGAACTGCAGAGTTCCACTATCAGTTCGGTCAAGCACTGTCCGAGTCAAGTAAGTGTCAGCCAGCCTGTCTCCAGACAGCAAGTAGAACTCACGTTTCTTCTTCGTCTGCTCGTTATTGGTGAACGCGTATACAGTCAGCGTTTTGGGTCTACACAAGAAAGTATTGTCAGGTTACTACTCAGTTGAATGACATTCGTCCACGTACAAGCTACGGATGATCTCAATGGCGTCATCGATGCTGTCCACGGCAAGAATAGGGTGAATAGGTCCAAAGATTTCACTGCGGGGCAAGAATTGTCCTGGTGAGCGGTTTACTGTAATCGCGATTCGGTACAGCACGTCACCTACTCTTCCATCAAGGGATCGTCCAACCCAACTTCGGTGATGAACGTCGGTTCAATCCTCGTCCCGTCTTCGAGCTTCTCGTGTTTGCCTCCCAAGAGAACTTGGCCCTTGGTGGAATTCAAGAGGTTCAACAGACGGGTCGCATGTTGCTCATTGACGATCTTTCCCCACTTAGTACCGTGGGCGAGCGCGCCATTGGGCCAGAAGATTTTGTATGCTCCCTTGAGAGCCTCCAGGAACTGAGGATAGACGGAGCGCAGGACGAGGGTGTAATCTGGAGAAACGCACAACTGCAAGGAATCAACAAAAGAGTTAGACGATCCTGAGCGCTATATTAATTGAGCAAAGCAAGCGTACTTGGCCCGAATTCTGAGCTTTGCCAAATAGGATACGCTTTGCCGCGAGATCAAGGTCATACCCCGCATCGACCACTACAGGGCTCTTTCCTCCCAGTTCAAGAGTAACGGGAGTAACATGCTTTGCCGCTGCCGCGGCTATGATCCGCCCGACGGAGACCCCGCCAGTATACAAAATATGGTCCCAGCGAAGGTTCAGAAGAGCGGTCGTCTCAGGAACACCTCCATTCACCACAGCGTAAGCATCTGGATCCAAGTACTTTGGAACGAGCTCTGCCATCAAGGCCGCGCAGTTTGCAGTGACCTCTGACGGCTTCAACACCGCCGGGCAGCCTGCCGCGACCGCGCCAACAAAGGGCTTGAACGTCAAAGTGAATGGATAGTTCCAGGGCCTAATCCCCAGAAACGTTAGTATAGACTGCACTCTGAATTGCGAGTAGTACGTACGATATCAATAGGATAACGCCCTTTGGTACCTGATGGATAACTGGATTCCAGTTACTGTGGCCTCCCGAGACTGACGGCTTGATGGGAGCCGTCCACTCCTCGAGGTTGGCCAACGCAAGATTGGCATTGCCGACTATGCCTGCAATCTCCATGAGAGCGGATTCTTGGTCAGGCTTGCGAAGGTCCAGCCAGAGCGCGTGCTCCATTGCCTTCTTGTTCTCCTGGAACATGCGTATGAGCTGCTGCAGCTGTTGCCTGCGCCATGCTAACGGCCTGGTCTTGCCAGAGGCGAACGTAGCGTTCAGCCTGGCATGAATCTATCACACGTTGTCAGTGAGCGATAGAGACGTATGACGATGGATGCTTGCGCACAGCAGGTATCACCTGAATGGGGGTATGAGAGTATGCCGTGGTCATTGAGGCCTAATATTGAGGAGTCAGTGGTGGTAACACTTCTGGGAACTGGTGACTCGGCACGAGACAGTCAAGTGAAGGCTTTATATGCCTGAGGTTCACATGGGGCGTCACGGCTGTTGACTATCCCGTACGCGTGAGTAGACTCTGGCAGCACAATCGCCTCCTGAAAAGGTTGGGTGGCAACATTGGGCCGTAGAGATGTTCAGTTCGCTTAGTCTGGTCGCCGAAAGAAACTATGCGTACCAAACATGTGTTGGTGCTTGACACAGCGTTCACGTACAGATGCACTGCTAGGAACAGACTAACTGGGATTGACCCTGCTATCATCGCACAAGATATAGATCAGAGGTTGCCAAAAGTAGTACGGGGTTAGGTACGATGATAGAGCTAGATAGAGGATGGTTAACGCGAGCCTATACACTGCCGTGACGACTCACGAGGTCACTCACTCATGTGACTCGGACTAGCAAGCGGCACAGCGCCGCCGCCGCCGCCCACCGACGGGATAGAATACAGATGTTCTATCTTGTTTACGTCTTCTTGGCAGCCTTTCCGTCGCTCATTCAATCGATAAACCTACATCCTTTGGATTTCCAGGGGGTCTGTACGATACAACACGGATTCCGTGCGACATTTGGCATTTGTACCATCGCTACAATTGTACAATTGCATTGCTATTCTATCACCCAGTCTCCTTCTCTCTCGGCCTCAGACAGACTTACAGTAAGGTCTCCTCGACATCAACACAACAACGTTGGAGCCTGTACGTCACATGGTAACAACTTCCACTATTCGTCGACTAGATCCCAACAAATGGCAGCTGCGGTATAATACATCTCTTCCTCTTCTTTAACCCTTAGTTAATAATTTCTCACAAGCCCAAACTTCCTCGTAGCCCCTTCTCCTCCTCCCCCTTAGAGAGTCGGACGAAGAGGAGTCTGACCGGGCCAGTTCGCAAATCCGAGGTCAACGCCTGCCAATACGCACAATGAGCACATCTCTTTGCATGTTGAAATGAGGATATGAACGTACCCCACGGAGGCGTGATGAACCTCTTCTGTTTGCCACCAGCCGCAACCTTGTCGAGTTTCTCCACATCCTCCTTCGTCAGCGCCTTGAGAGCCGCGAGTGCGCCGTCGTAGTTTGCGCTGATACGAGCCGGGGTGACAGATTTGGGGAGGACGACGATGTCTTTCTTCACTACGAAGCCCGAACACCAACAGTTAGAGCAACGTCCGGTATACCTAGTGTGTGGCGTAATTGCAAGAAGAGACACTCACGCAAATATCCAAGCAAGATATCGCTAGTGTTCAATCCATGGCGCTTCGCAACCTCAACGGCGACCTCATCCTCGAACAACGGCGAGTTCGTCGATCCGAAGGGCGAGTACGCCTGCGGTGTGATGCCCTTTGCCTTCAAGTACTCGATGAGGTCGTGTTGAGGGTTGTACAAGTGCAGCTCGATCTGGTCGACGGCGGGGATGACTTTGGCTGTAGGAAGGAGTTGTTCGAGTATTTTCTCGGAGAAGTTGGAGACTCCGATGGCTTTGACTTTGCCTGAGCGAATTCAAATTGAGAGGATGTGAGTGAGATCCGCATTCTGGTATTTGGTGATGCCGAAAATGGTGACGGTTGGAGAGCGCTGTACGTACCTTTGGCAAGAACAGCTTCAAACTGCTCCCAGGTCTTCGAGATGGGCCAGTCGTGAATGATGTCACGCGAGCCATCTGGCTTCGTCGGGAAGTTGGGGTGGTTGCCCTTCGGGTTGAGATGAATTGGCCAATGAATGAGGTACACTATCGATGAGAGTTAGCGACTTGTACACTCGATGACTGTTTATTCTGCGACTTACGATCGAGGTAGTCAACACCAAGGCTCTCCAGTGACTGGTCCAAAGCGGCTTCGACGTCATGGTGCCAGGTACTCCAGAGCTTGCTGGTGATCTACGTTCCCAATGCAATATCAATACTTAGAACATCGCTTCTCATGATAATGATGCTACAATGACGAGGCAGACGTACGAAGATCTCAGACCTCGGGACGCCGGATCGGCGAATACCCTCGCCAACCTCTTTCTCGTTTCCGTATCCCCAGGCACAGTCGATGTGCCGGTAGCCATGTTTCAAAGCATGCTCGACGGCGTTGATGACTTCCTCGGGCTTGGATTGCCATGTACCTATGTCCAGCGAATTAAGATTAATCAGTCAACTCCTAAGTGCAATGTTAACATCTATGAGTAAATATCTGAAGACATACCGAGACCGATGGCGGGAATTTCGACACCGTTGTTGAGCTTGATCTTCGGGGCAACGGACATGGTGGGCGTGAGAGGGGTGCGTTGTGCTGCTATGGGTAAGTATGTCGTCGGGTTATATAGTGCCCAGCTGAGGAGGTTCAGACCATCCGTTATCCGATATCACGCAACGGGGCCACTGATCTCACGGGCATCGACCCGGCCCGGAACGGCACTCGGGCCGATGCCTGTGGCCACTGCAACTTTAGGACCTGTCAGTAAGCCAGACAGCCTGGAGGAAGCCGGCAAACGAGATGAGAGTGAAGAGTGCACAAACATCTCTGCTTCCAACCGGTTTTTAGTCTCATTGAGATTCTGTATTTCAGGTACTAGGACGAGTCCGGAGCCTCAATGTCAATATTGTTCGTTCGCAGAGATCTCTCACCAATAAATTAACTACAACTACACCACCCCATAGATCTGCAGGTGGAACGGGAGAAGAATGTAACAATTAGCAACGAGAGCACGTCTGCATATACTTATCACCTACCGAAAATCTGCTCGCTCCAAGCAAATCCTACCATTGCTCATCTAATGAACGCTACAAATGCGAAGTAATAGTAAATACGCCCCAAACGCTACGGCACTTGAGATGACGCCTCATACGCCGGAGGAGGGTCTTCAGCAGTCTTCACCCTCGCCACCGACTTGGGCGTTGTTTCATTCGAGTTCTGTCTCCGATCCTGCGCCGCATACCCGTGATGCAGCACAGGCAGAGGAGGTGGAGAGCCCACGGTCGCCGCAGTAGTAATCATCGATACATTGACGGACTGCCCCGACATCGAAGTTCGCGTCGTCCGAGTAGGTGAGGTCGGCGAGTCCGAATACCACTCAGACTGCTGAACGAGGATTGGGTCGGGGACGATAGTACCTCCAGTCGTAGCGACATCAGATGCCTTTTCGCCGTCACTGGGCATGCCAATGGCCTGGGGAACATCCACTACGTGCTCTGCTGGTGACGGTATGATGTCGATGACGTCCGAGTCAGGAAGAGACGAGACACTGCGTTCCGAGTCAGGCGGCGTGTTCTCGACCAACCCCCTCCAAGTCGTCGATCGTGTCCGTCGTCGATCCCGGTATGGATACCCACGCGTGAGACCATCTCTTGCCTGTGCGCGTATGCGTTTGCGGTACCATAGGAGTAAGAGAACCAGAAGAATTGCGCCACAACTAGAAACGGCTGCAGCGATGATGGTGGCAGTGTGTTTGTGGGATGCTAAGGTTGGAGAGCGTGTGTTTTGTGGTTCTGGAGGCTGCGTCTGGCTTGACGGTGACGATGGAGGTGATGCTGACGGGAGAGATCCGGATGAGCTGATGGTGTGAAAAAGCAGCGTTGTCGTGGTAGAGAGGCTGACGGGAACGTCGGTACTCGATGTTACTTCGGTCCAGGACATTGAGCTCGACGTCCACGACTGAGATAACGAGGAGGAAGAGTCCTGAGTAAAGGACGTCACTGTCGGAGAGAGCGTAATGACAGAAGAGATTGTCTCGGTTGAGACGCTGGTTATTGTTGATGTAGGTGCTCTCTCGTCTGTGTCAGTAGGTGATGAAGTTGAAGGTTGCGTTGCGGTGGGCGACGGGTCGGGGGACGGTTGCACAACGACATCCTGACTGCGCCACGTCAGTGTCCCCGACATACCCCAGAATATTCAAACCCTACTCACGAATAAACAATATAATCCAACAGGATGACGCTGTCCTGTACACCCTGCCCGCCATTCTGTATTTCAATTGTGTGGTCCCCAGACTCCAGCGCGTCGTTCGAATACACCAGCACATTATAATTGAAGCTGGTATCGTCGGTCGACGTCGGAGAAGTATCGTAACTCCCATCGGCCTCTCCGTCGATGAAGAACGTCAACGACGTTGGGTAGTGTTTCGAGTTGGACACGATACAGAAGACGTATACAGCCACTCCTGCAGACACAATGTACCCAATATCAGCATACGGAGACGAATTGGCGGTGTGGCAGGAGTATAACACATCATCTTCGTATCACTCACCGTTGAAATCCATCGACGCTGTTTCCGAGCCTGTAAACCCATGTGCTCCGAACGTAATATCATGCCAAGTCCCGTCGAGAGCTTCAGAGGCGTCGGGGTGCGCAGTGCAAGGACCACAGTCGCTTCCCTGCTTCCACACATCGAGGGGCGAATACGTGATACGCGGTTCTCCATCCTCAACTGCCGCATCATCGACGGTGAAGTTCTTACGTTCTGCCGAGACGCATGTTGGTAGACTGCAGACTGAGACGAATGTGAGGAGGAGGCCTAGGGAGACGGGTTTGAACGCGCGGAAGGGCGCCATTCGCAGGGAGGGGGGAGCGGAAGAGGGAGTGATGGTGAATGAGGGGTATATGGAGGCGGGAGAGTTACTAAAGCTAAGGAGAGGACGGTTGATGCTTCTGAAAAAGATAGTGGGCGACCTCACTCAAAGAGGAGGAAAAAGGACGATGAAGGGACGAAGGCAAGCGGTGAGCGTGAGGCTTTGCGTGCAACGAACGACTCTCACCTTCCTAGACACCGGTAGGGAGCCATGGGCAACCAGATCTATGGGAGGACAACGTGGAAGGACTATACCCTCGGCCTCCCATCTGTTGACAGTACCATAACTGGCAGATAGAGTCGGGAATTGGTTGCTGCAAAGCCATATGGGCGAATTTTCATCAGCAACATTGAACATAGTTAGGATCTTCCCTGTGATATGGGTAGGGTGTGCTGCGAATATACGGAGGTGATTCTGGCCTTGCCCGTGACTCCGTGACCCCCTCAGCTCACCTACCATCTACATCAGATGATAAACAGTTGTTAGAACAAGCAGGTGAATGGAAGTAATAATACAAAG
>JAXQGX010000353.1:0-15251 GCA_037040455.1 Irpex sp. P115-07
TGAGATGTGCATGTGAGCAGTACGGGGAGTTAAGCGCACGGGAGTGGTCTGGGGTCCCGATCAGCGAGAGATCAGTCGATTCCCAAAGTACAACACAGCACGGTGGAAGGGTAATGAAAGGAAGAGCATGAGCATGATGCATTGACATGACATGAAGAAGGGAGGACAACAGTGGGAGAGCTAACGGCAATATGGCGAAAAAGAGAACGGGAAGAGGGGCGAGGACCCCAGAAGCAAGCCACGCGAGAACGGCAGAATAAAGCAGGCAGGGAAAATACACGATCGAGTATTCGTCGGGGCCTGAAAAATCACTTCCAAGAGCCGACCCGGACTTATTCAGAAGCGGGCCATGCAATAGACGGAGGGGAGCGGGAGAACATCGGGAAAAGCGATATGAAAGCAAGGTAAGGCGGAATGAAAAGTAATACAGTGTACTAGCGCTCCTCGGGACACCTCATTGGGATCATAAATCACGAGCCACAGTGTGTAGCGTATTTCGATGATTTCGGGTTTAAATGAAAGCTATGTAGAGTGGGATATTACAGTAAAAAACAAGGAACATTATAATAAGAGGGGAATGCACTGTGGACCTGTTAGTGTTCCTGGTCGTGCGATGCTATTTCGCGCTCCTCGGGACGCAGTGACTGCGTGTGACTACCAGTGACAATACGTGACAGACCTCTAAGCGCTAAGCGCTAACGTCTGAGTCGTCGCTCGTCTCCCCTTCGTCTCCCTCCTCCACATCCTCTTCTGCAACCTCGGAGACCACTGCAAAATCCACCTTTGGCTTCCTCGGGCGCACTGGCTTCTTGGGTAAGTTCTTCTTCAACACATTCTGGCCGGCCAGCCTTTCACACTCAGCCTTCCATCTCACCACCTCCCGCTCATGATCTGCCTTCATATCCTCCCATCGAGCTTCGTTCGCTGCCACAGCAACCTTTCGTTCAGCTTGCAGACCAATGCGAGCCTCTTTCTGCCTCTTCTTCTCTTGTGTATGAGCTTTTGCAGCCTGCACTTTCTCCACAAACTCGTCACCGGTCAAGACCCGCGGCATCCCATCCATCAATAGCCGAGTACCACCGTGAGGTTCGTTCTTCTTTCGCTCTTTCTCGTGCAACGCTTCGTTCTGTTTCTTGAGATGTAGGTGCTGCACTACAAGCTGTGCCCGGCTGGTGTCTATAATCTTGTCCTGTTGTGAAATGTGGTGCTTGGCGCGCTTGAGTTCTTCGGTGAGTTTCCTCTTCTGTTCCAGTAGGTCTGTGAATAACTCCGGTGTAGGCTCATCTGGTGTCTCCGTATCATCAAGTACTGGCCAACCGATGTCCGAGGGTGAATCCAATCGTGGCACCATCGGGCTCATGATTGGCTGTGACGCGGTTATCTTCTCCTTGGACACAAGATATGCACCTGACGAGGAACTGGCGAGCTCGCTCGTCATCAAACGAACTCGCTTCGATGGCGTGTCGGGGGTCATAGAGAGAGTACGTTGTGGTGCCGGTCGGTATGCCGTGTTGCTTCGCATGTTGGCCGAAGATGGTGATAGCACCTCTCGTGGGCTTAGCCGGCTGATACTGTGATGTGAGGGTGTGAATGGCCATCTTCTTGGGCGAGATGGAGTAGACGGAAAGGAGCCTGGACGAGGAGTAGTCGGAGGACTGGGAGTGAATAGACGGGCCCTGGAAGTCGATGGCACAGGTGCCGCTGGTTGGTGGGTGGCGGGCTCGACATCAAACACTGTCGGTGGATGCTTCTCGAAGGCTCGCATGATCGCGCGGACAGGCGACTGTGGCTCGAGAGGGAAGGAGGCTTTTGTAGAGGTTGCTTCACTTGGCTTCATCTGCTCCTTTGTAATCACTGTCCTGTTGAATGGGAATACTCCTGTCGCTCGAAATGCTGCCTGAACTGTTTCCGGAGTAAATGCCTTCAGATACGCATTCCCAAAGACACCAGCAAAGTCCTCCTTGTTGACACCCCGACCATGAGACTGTTCAAAGGCATCAATTTCTTCCTTCCATAAGTTCTTCATGCGTGCGAAGCAGACAACATCCAACCCCTGCAATGCATGGGTACAGTGCGGCGGGTAGCCGAGAATGATGATGTTATGGTCACGGGCATACTGAAGCAGCTCGAGTGTGTAGTGTGAGCTATGGCCGTCAAGTAGAAGTACTCGAGGCTTGCCCCCTGCTTTGTCCTTTGTCTGCTCGTCAAAAACTGTGACCCACGACGGGCGTCACGTAAGGGACTCGATGCTGTAGTCTGACGAGCCGGGCTCGAAGGGAGCAAAGGTGCGCTGACGCGCTAGGTTAGCACAGTACTGAGGACGTTAGTACTTACCTAGTAGTACCGGACGTCCGAGGGAATGACCTCTGGCCTCACTATTCGTCGATCTTCGCCGTAGGCAAAGAGACGAGGGTGTGAGGGTAAAAAGAGATAAAATTCAGCTATGCTCGTCGAGAGCTACAAAAGTAAGAGTACACGAGGAAGCCTCACGGGAGGCGTGAGGTGATCTCGTTACATCAATATCTAAGCGCCGTTCGAGGTGCGTGTTTGTGCGTCTAGCTACGAAAAGAAAAGAAAAAAGGGAAATAAAAGGATACGACTACCTGATAGCCGTCTCGTTAAGTATCGAAATGAAGAGCCCGTCACATAGCCCCCCACTTAACAAGGCGGCGCCGTCGTCTATCCGTAGAAAGCGAGTTGTCGTTCGAGGCTGTGAAGGCTTGCGCCGTTCCACGTTCCGCCCAGCTCTTCGCAGAAGTCGCTGCGGAGATCCTCGATTTCGCTTTTCGAAGCGGCGTGCTGCCCAAACCACCTAGAGCTCTTGCGTCCTAATAGCTCCGACCATTGGTGAGCAGTTAACGGTCGGCCTTGTTTGGTACCGTCGCGTATGCATTGCATTCGAGTGAGGAACCAGTCTTCGTGGCAGTCGGTCCATTCGCCTCTCCAGAATCCCGAGTACTCGAAATTGGCCTGCGTCGGTAGCCAAGAGCGCACCACGCCGGTCTTCGGATCGCGTACCGTACCCACCAAGACTCTCGCCAGCTGGGGATCTACAACCTCCTTCAGGTATAACTTAGAGTCGAACGAGACGGACTGTAAGTCGGCTGCGGCTGTAGGTCCCTCAGCGACGCGCCTCGCCAAATCGGGAGGCCCGAACCAGAAGATCGCTCAGGCTAAGATGCCTCCTTCAAGGACGAAAGCCAGAGCCTCGGGCGACTTAGCTAGCTCCCTAGCCTGGTACGAATACTCGTCCCAGCTGTGAGAGTACTTACTGCGCGTAGCGGCGAGAGGTCGAGGCACGAACAACGAGGTCCGGGGCTTCCTGCGAGCGAAGAAATCCTGCGCTGTGGTCGAGCTGGTGGGGTAGGCGAGCCGAACCGTCATTCCGCGAGCTATCATCTCGTACACGATCTCTATCGGATCCCACCCTCGTACTACGAGAGTCCAGAACCGAATGCGCACTTCAGAGTCGACGGTCGTCTCCAGGATCGCGTCCAAGGGAAGAGAGACGCCGTCGCCCAGTGAGTAAGGAACGTGAGAGGGTTTGGAGAGGCTGAAATGAGGACCAAAGACCTTCCTCGCTTTCTCCTCTAGGTTCTGCAATCGGATCGCACGCTCTTCGAGTCGTCGTACGCGTTCTTGATCGTCCAGCTCATCCTTGTTCAGCAGTTCCACTATCTCACCGGTGGTAGGCGAAGTACGGTATAGCGTGTGGTCGATGTGGACGAACTCCAGCAAGGGGGAAGGTGAGCATCCCGCTCGCTCGACGGCTTGACGGAAATTCCTGGGCGTGAGTAGAGCAAGCGAAGCTAGTTCTTCTGCGCTTTGCTCAGGTCGCCAGCGCGTATCCCACGGGTAGTATAGAGGGCAGTCGCCGTTCAGTAGGTCGAGAAGTGGTAGAGAAGTCATGAAAGGGTCGCGAGCGTCGAGTATGAATCCGATCTTGTAGGTTCGACCGATCAGCCATCGACGGAGCCTCGCGGCTCTCGTGCGTTCGACTAATCCTTTCGCGAAGTCGTCTACATGGCATAGGTTCCAAGCGATAGCCCCAACGAGGTCGAGAAAGCACTTCCTAGCAGCCCGAAGACCGGCTTGGCAAGCTTCCTCGCCCCAGCATTCTCGAAGCCACCTAGCCTGGTACCCGGAGTCGACCATCACGGACGGGAGCCCCCCACGATCTTGTAAACGCGAGACTATTTCACGCGCCTCCCGTAGATCGTCGGCGATCTCGTCTATACGGGCATCCAGGATGGAGACTATTCCGTCCCCTCGGCGGGTATGGCAGGAGACGTCGACGAAGCTCGAATACGCCCAGAGACGTTCTTCCTCGGGGAGCTGCTCGTAGTGGTAGATAGCGTCTGGTATGTGGCCTCTCCATTCTGTTGCGGGGACGTATGGCTGAGGGTGTCGCAGTTCCTCCTCCTCGTCTGTAATAGAAGATAACGACTCACCGGGGTGCAACGCCTCGTTCACCCACACAGGCAGCCTCTTCACCACTCCTCCTATGCATATCCATGTCTCGTCTCCGAGCTTCGCTTTCGAGTAAGTAGCTAAGAGAGCAAAGGAGGGGAAGAACCGAATCTCGTAGAGGGCGTCCTTGATCAAGATGTTCGGCGCGTCTTCCGGCGCTGCCATGAGAGATGCCAAACGAACTCGCACGCTTCGACAAACAAAGGCCTTTGTCGCTGTGGGTCCCCCCTCTCGGGAGTGACTTCGTCGTGGTAGAGTTGCGCAGAAAAGAAGTTGTCGTACATAATGAGAGAGATAATCGTCGATCGATAAAAAGGAAATCGCGCTGGATGATAAATTAGGAAGCTTGGGTCCGACCATTCTTACAAGCTGTGCTCCAGCTTGTACTTGTACAATAGGTCAGGCGAGTTCTTTAAGTCGAGCTCAGTCTGCCATGAGTCGTACAAGGGCGAGTAGCCTTCCCATCGAACGAGGTACGTCATCTTCCTCTTCCTCTTATCGTACTTATGCGCAATGATGGCTTCCGCAGCGTATTCCTCGGAAGCGGTCTTCCACGCTCGTTGGATGTCCTTGCTTGGATGCTCTCCGAACTCTGCTGGCGAGAATTCGTATTTCTTGAGATGCTGGAGGTTAAACACGGGCTCGCCGGGGTACGAGTCGTCCAGGCGGAGGCGGTACGTGTTCTCGTTGATCCGTTGCGTTATCTCGAAGGGGCCGATCCAGCGTTGGACGAGCTTCTTGCCCTCTCCCTTGCCTTCGATCCATTCAAGGGAGTGCGGGTTCACTAACACCCAGTCTCCCTTCGAGAACTCGATGAACTTCCTTCCTTTATTGTACGCCGTCACCTGTTTCAACTGGGCTTTGGCTAATGATCGTCGTGCGCTCTCCCGGTGCATCTGGATAGTTTGTACGAACTGATTAACCTCCGAACGCACGATTCGATCTGCGTTGTCCGACGGTACCAACCAGTCCAGCGGGGACTTGGGCTCGAAGCCGTAGAGCAGGAAGTACGGGCTACTTCCCGTCGAGGAATGCGGGCGAGCGTTATACGCGTGTTCCAGTAAGTGTAGCCAACTAGCCCAGTCAGTGCGGTCTTCGCTTACGTACGCCCTCATCATCACTTCCAGTTGTCGGTTGACGATCTCTGTCTGCCCATCGTGCTGAGGGTGATGAGATGACGACAAGAGCATATCCACCCGAAGAAGCTTCGCTACCTCCCTCCAGAAATCCGAAGTCCAGCGCGGGTCACGGTCAGTTACGATGCTGTCCGGTAGTCCGTACTTACACGCCACATGCTTGACGAAGAGGGCGGCGAAACCTTTCGCGTTAAGCCCCGTGGTAGTCGGGATAAACTGGGAATGCTTAGTAAGTCTGTCCACTATGACCAGTATCGCGTTAAACCCCTCCGACCATGGCAGGTTCACTATAAGGTCCATGGAGACTGACTCGTATGGCGTCTTCGGTATGGGGTTTGGAGTTAGCTTCCCGTAACGCGTGAATGTCGCAGGTTTCGTCTTTTGGCAGATATCGCAAGTCTGACAGTATCGCAGTACGTCTACTTTCATTCGTGGCCAGTAGAACTTTGTGCTGAGTATCTCCCATAGCTTTTCCGGCCCTGCGTGTGCTGAGGAGTAGGCCGGGTTGTGCGACTCTCCTAGGATGAGCTGCCTTTCTGACTCTGGGACACATAGCCTTGCGTGGAAGTCAGCGTCTCGGAAGAATAGTAGCCCGCGATCGTCTTTGAAGAACCTATCCTCTACCTTCCATGAGGAAGGGTTGGATGAGTTCTCTTCGTAGCGCGTTCTGAAGGAGGTGTCTTTTCGGTATCCTTCAACGAATCGATCAATCACTTCCTGCTTCATCTGCACTTCTACGGTAGGGGGTCTATGAGTTTCTTCCCATAACTTGCGTGCTAGGTAAGGGCCTGGTAGCTGATCTTCATCTCCCTCGAGATACCCAGCTCGCGGTGGCCCTGCTTCTACACCCGTCGCTTCGAGGGACTTCTCAGTCCTCTCTGGCTCGATCGGTTGGAGAGGCTTTCGAGTGGTCTCGCCCTTCGCCCCCCCAGCTCCTTCAGGATGCGCTCCAGCCTCGCGTTTGGATTGTACCTTCGCTCTGCTCCTCGTTTGCATGAGATTGCTCTCCCGCAGGCCGTCTACGCAATCCTCTATTGAAGCGAATGAGGCTGCTTTCGCTGCTCTCGCTCGCTTCAGTTCGTTCTCTGCTGCTTCTGCCACTTCTTGATTCACCTGCAAACTCTCAGTTTCTGGTGTGATCGGTGAAATATGGGCCGGTGGAGCTCTTGGAAGTCGGGATAGCGGGTCTACATTTGAATGGGTGCGTCCCGGTCTGTGGATTATCTCAAGTCCCGGCATGTATGCTGAGTACACAGCTCCCCACGCCGCCAGGCGTCGGTTCGAATTCTCGTAAGTTCGCGCCCACTGTAGTGCTGAGTGGTCGGTGATGAGCAGGATTCTTTCGCCTTCCAGGTATGGTTGAAACCGGACTAGGCCTTCTTTCGCTGCTAACGCTTCCCTTTCAGTGGTGGAATACCGAGTTTCTGCGCTCTTGAATGTTCGCGACCAATACGCGATCACTCTTTCAACGAATACTTTCGACTCGTCTAGGGTGGCCCCCCATTCCCCTTTCTCCGCGGAATCGTCGGCCTTGACTGACAGACGGGTCACTAGTTTCGGTACGTCTTCCTTTGCTTCGAAGGCTTTCCTCAGCTTATCATACGTCTTAGTTCCGCGTAGGTCTTCTGCTTTCATGGGTTGTACTTGCTGTAAACAGCAACCTAGAGCTTCGTCAGAGGCATCCGTATATAGTCGGTACGTCCGTCCTTCCATGGGATGTCCCAGGACTGGAGCGCTTTGCAACGCTTCCTTTGCTTTCAAGAAAGCGTGTTCCTGTTCGGGCCCCCATCTCCATTTGCACCCTTTCCTCAGCAGCTGGAATAACGGAGCGGCTATACTGGAGTAATACGGTATGAAAGCCGAAAAGTATACCACCATTCCCAGGAACGTCTGTAATTCTGACAGCTTCGTCGGTCTTTCTAGTTCCAGTATCGCTTTGACCTTCTCGTAGTGAGTCGACAGTCCCAACCTTGATACTTTGTGTCCCAGTAGCACGATGGAGTCGTAAAACAAATGACATTTCTCTGGCGACAGTGTCAGGCCCGCGCTTTGCACCGCTTCCAGGATCTTGTCGAGATGTTCTATGTGGCCCTCGTACGTTTTCGAGTAAACTACGATGTCGTCGATGTATACTAACGCGAAGAGCCATAGGTAGGGTGCGAGGATGTTTTGCATCACTCGTTGGAATATGGATGGTCCGTTCCTTAGCCCAAACGGCATCCGACGGAATTGAAAGAGCCCTCGGTGCGTTCTGAACGCGGTCTTCTCCCGATCCTCTTCAGCTAACTCTATTTGCGTAAACCCGGACAGCGCATCCAGAGTGGACAGAACTTGAGCTCCGGACAGAGCTCCCATGATTTCACTTTGTCTGGGTAGTGGAAACTCATCGGGTATCGTTAACGCGTTTAGCTTTCGGTAATCCACGCAGAATCGTGCTTTCCCATTCCGGTAAACGATGACTACGGGGGCACTCCAAGGACTCTTGGACGGCTCGATCACGCCTTGCTCAAACCATTTGTCGATTTGCTCATCCATCACCTTCCGCTTTGCTGGGGACGAGCCATACATTGGGACAGCTACGGGCTCTGCCCCCTCTTTCGTGCGCACGAAGCATTTAGTTTCGAGGTGCCCCAAGCGACCGTCGAAGCCGAAAGCACCCTTTCGCTTCTCTAGCATGGCCCAAGCCTTCTCCCGCAAATTCTCAGGTAAGTGTCCCACATCGATCACTTCCCTCAACTTGCTAGATGGAATGACTTCATTCTCAGGAGTCTCAGCAGTCTTGGGGCCCCATAAGTCGTCGTCACCCGCTTCTGAGCGGCCCCCCGCTTTTTCAGGCGTGGGGGAGCTTTCTGCGACATTGACTGTGTATGCTTCCTTCTCCGGCCCTCTCTGCTCCACAGGATGAGCTATCCCTTTCTCGTCCATAGCGAAGACTGTCTGCGCCTCAAGTTCGTCGTCTGCGTTCAAGTTGCTTCTTCGGTCTGAGGGTGAGCTCATGTCGAAACTTTGCTGAATTCCGATGAGAGCCGCAGTACGCGTCGCCGCGTTACTCATGGCCAAGAAGTGGCTCTCGCTTCTCGCGCAGTCTAAGCTCTCTTGCGCTCCACTGACATCCGCTAACAGTTCTCCTTTGCGTAGCATCCTTGGCTGCGCCGTTAGGTTGCTAACAGGGATTCGGTTCGTTTCGGCGGTGAGTAGCATGTTCGGTATAGCCAGCTGAGGGCCTGCATTGCTGCCTATCAACTGTTTCTCGACGAACCATTCGCCCCCCAGTCTCCAACCTCCTTCGACTTCTACGTTCGTACACGAATAGGGCTTCAAACGTACGTCTCTTGCAACGATGATCCCCTTCTCTTCCTTGATCCTGGCTTTCTCTAACGCTCTTCGCTTTGCTTTGTTGCGTCTGTGAATCTTGGGTCTGACGAAAGAGGCTTCCATGGCTGCGCTCTTTCTAATCCTCGAGGCATCGTACGTTCTTCTTACTCCTACTGCATCCACACTGACTCCGCTTTCGCCAAACCTCACTTCCGTACCGAAGTTGATGCTGCGGGCCACGGTCAACTCGTACGACAGATGGAAGTCTTCGCCGAGCAGTACTGGCACTGACATCCCTGGTACCACATACGCTTCTGCGACCATGGCTACCGTCTCCCCGTCCTTAGACGTCACGTAAACGGGTATGTGAACGTAGCCCTCTAACTCGGTCCCTTTGTCTGTCAGCTGCCAGAGTCTCATCCTAACCCCACGTTTCAGTGGTGGTGGGTTTCTCAAGCTTCGATAGTGATCCTCAGATAGTAGGGTAACGTCGGCCCCTGAGTCTAACCTCAAATCGATTTCAGGTTCGTCTATCCCCCCCAGTCGTCCTCTCATAGATAACACCGATACTCCGACCGCAGACTGTCCCGTAGGCACGCGTCTTCTAGGAGTTAGCCATCGCACTGGGTCCGGCTGAGGAGGTGGAGGCAGACGCTCGGTTTCGTACGCATGCGCGGGCGTGGCCTCGTTTGCTGTCGTCGAGCTTGGGTCGTCTTTCGGCGATCCCGTTTGCTCGTCGTTCGATTCGATAAGATAGACCTGGGCCACTGGCCGCTTGGTCGAATATTCTTCATCTTCGACTTCTTCTATACGTGCACGTTGATCGTTTTTCATGTCGACAGCTATCTTCTTCGCATCGTCGTAACAGCTTTCTGCATACCCTAGACCTTCGAGCTCTCGTGTAGATAGGAATCCATGCTTCTTGACGCACTCATCGACGTAAAGGGAACGGCTAGCCTGATCATTAAGGGCATCGAAAGATTGATTATATACAGATTCAAACACTTCTTCTTCGCCAGCTTCCGCTCGCATTGCGCTCTTGCCCTTTCCTTCTTTCGCCTTACCATGCTTCTTCTCCCAAATGTTATACCACGGGCATTCTTTGTCCCAGTGGTTCGAGCTTCCACAACATTTGCACGGCGACGGAGGCGGCCTGAGCGGACTCTTGCGATCGTCTCGCTTGGGGAACGGGTAACCACCCGCTGGCGGTGGCCTCTGTCTCTTAGCAGCGATCGCGTACGCTTGCGCTACCACGGGATCTTCTGCGCTGTGGATAAAAAAATCGGATTCCTCTGAAGCGACGTCGAGTAACGCTTCCTCCTGTGGAGGGTCGGCGGCGTTTTCGAGCTCTGGGTATTCCTCTGAGGTGACAGCGTTCGCGTTAGCTCTCCTTCCACCAGACCCAGGCTGATACCTATTAAAAGGCCTCGAAGCAGAAGGATACCCGTCCCTTCTCGAGCCAGTATGGATTCCCAGCTCGCGAAGGGCTTGAACGAGAGCCTCCCTGGGTACCCCCTGCGTCGTTCGTATGGATTCGACGAGTTGGACCTCCAGGTCGCTTACCCTGGTCTGCAACTCCATGACGGACACGACCGACTCGATGACCAGGATCGTCTTCCAGACGGAGGGCGCACGCTCCATTACTAGACGCACTTCCTCGGGGCCTCCCAGGGTCGGTAAGGGTATCAGCATGCGAGTGTACAAGATTCTTCGTTGGACGAACTGGAGCGGCGTTTCCTTCGTGTGGCCCTCTTGTCGGAAACGTTGCGTTGCGTATTCCGCATTACGTTCCTCCAGCCAACGCTCGCCAAGGAAGTACGTCTTTACCACGGTCAGGAAGTTGAGATGGTAACGCTTCATCCACGTCTTCCACGGCGGCGACAGGGTTTGATACCACGCACGAACAGGGGATCCTTCTTTCAGCCTCAGCCACAGGTACTGTCCTATCTGATAAGGGACGTAGCCTCCGACACCTGCCAATTCTTGAACGTCTGAGAGCCATTGAATCGCGGTAGAACGCTTTCCGTCCCACTCGGGTACGTCGTCTGCTTTAACCTTAGCGTCCATTCGCGAAACGAGCACTGCGGGTAGGTTAAAGTTAGCGTCCCAACCGTTCACGCTACCTGGCCATCCCGGCGGGCCTCCCGGTGGTCCTGGAGGAGGGGGACCTTGCGGTCCTCCCCATGGTCCTCCAGGTGGTCCTCCATAGGGCCCTCCCGGTGGTCCTCCGTGTGGTCCTCCAGGGGGTCCACCGTACGGCCCTCCAGGCGGTCCTCCAGGCGATCCTCCAGGCGGTCCTCCATGTGGGGGTCGTCTACCTCCCCCGCCTCCACCTCCTCTGGGAAATCCACCGCCTGGGGGACCTGGCGGTCCTCCCGGTGGCGGCCTTCCCCCTCGATGACTGCTACCAGAGTCAGAAGGGGGATTTCCTCGTCGAGGAAGCTGGCTTGCGGAAGACGTGGGCAGATAACGAGTCCCGCTGTTTCTTCTCGAGGGTCCGCTAGCAATATCCTGGCTCGACGACTCGCGTCGTTCGTGCCTGTCTTGTGCCGCGTTGTAATTCCACGGGTTCACTGGTGAGTTCGACCTCCATGCTTCCCCTCCAACGTCAGCCGTGGGAGGTTGTCCAGCAGGTATCCTCTCCCCATCGCTAGGGTAGAAGCGGAGGTCTGGTATCTCTGGAGCGAAAGCTGCTCCTTGCGTGGCCAGTAGCGGTTGACCAGCCCCGACATCTTCGATAGGCGGTGCCCCCACAGGAATAGAGGGTCCTTGCCTTGCTGACGAGATGGGAGGTGCTGCCGCGAAGCTGGGTCCAGCCCTATGCAAGACGTCGCTCGCCGGCGCCGTGGCCGTAGATAGAAAGGGAGGTGCTGTACCTGATGGTCCTAAGGGCACAGGAGGAGGTCGGAAAGTTCCTTGGCTCGACTCGTCCGGCGATCGAACACCTTGGGCTGCTCCCGCTCTCCAGTCAACGATCCTCGCCGCGGAAGAAGTCGCTAGAGGGGGATCGAGGAAGAGCGAGCGGTTCACCTCTTCCTCCGAATCGTTACCTACCTCTCTAGCTGTTCCTTCCTGCGTCGATTCTGTTCGCTCGAGAGGGGGTGGTCGATGCGCGGAGCCTTCATGCCCAGGGAGGCGAAAGGCGTCATTGTTAACGCTCGTTCTCCTCCTTGACAATACTTCCCGCTCGCCATTCTCGCCGTAGGAGAAGGGCTCGGGGGCCTCCTCGGGGTCCCTCGGCGGGAAATGACTTTTTAAGTCTTCGGGCACGTGAGTGAACTCCTCCAGTGGGGTGGCGTAGCTGAATTTCTGAGCTTTGGGAAATTGTAACTGGTGAGCAGGAACGTTAATACAATACTCCTTGATGCGTTCAGCCATTGAGGCCTCGGGACGGAACGCTGCGTATACTCCGGGGTCGGTGGACCTGGGTGACTGCGGTTGGTATCCTCGAGCTTCATCAGCGTACTTATTGATATATCGCGTAGCTTGCAGTATCCTTTCCCGCAGGATCTCCCAGTTCGCCGTAAGTTCCTCCAGCGAGTCGGCTCCAATCATGCCGTCGACCAAGTCGTTAGTTGCGTCGATACGGTAGATCCTTCGTTCCTGCGCTCTCCCAGGTAGCTCCTCGCCTAACGCGTACAACAAAGCCTGCAGGTCGCGTACGACTGTGGTGATCTGAGTGAAGAGGGAGGAGCGCAGGCTGAAACGAAGGGTGTACCCGTCTCGTAGGACGCCGTGGTCGACGATGTCGCTGGCTCGTAGTGTGTGCTTGAGGATAAGAAGGCGTGCTCGATCTTGCAGTGATAAGGTTCTGGTGGTCGCGCGCCGGTATCGATTCTCGTACATGGCTATGGCGTGTGGTGAAATCATCCTGGGCGGCGACGCACCCCTCACCGTTCCCCCGCCTTCCGAGCTAGGGAGAGAACTGAGAGTCGACGCCGAGCTCAGTATAGAGGATGACGCGTCGCGAGACATGGATTGATTAGGGGAGTCGAGCACGATGGATGCCTCGAAGAAGCTTCCCGGGACGGAGGCTCGCCTCGAGGAATCCTCGTGCCCTTGGTGGCTCGTTGCTGGCTGCGTGGTTGGTGCTGGCTCGGGGTCGTCGAGAGCTTTGCTGGCCGCCCTCGTACGACCGAGAGAATCGAGGCGTAGTTCGCGAGGAGGGGGGGCAGGTCGAGCTGTTTCCGGCTTCGAAGTCTGATTACCCCTTCCTCTTCCTCGAGAACGCCCGCGTGGTGCCTTCTTCTGGGTGGTCGTTTTGACTGCTTAACACGTGTGGTTGTAGATTTTCCGCGTTTCGCAACGCTGGATCGATGAATGAAGAAACGAGAGTTGTCCTTCGAAGTCGGCCGGTCAGAAGTCGATCGAGTTCCCAGTGTGTCCACCTTTGTGACCCACGACGGGCGTCACGTAAGGGACTCGATGCTGTAGTCTGACGAGCCGGGCTCGAAGGGGGCAAAGGTGCGCTGACGCGCTAGGTTAGCACAGTACTGAGGACGTTAGTACTTACCTAGTAGTACCGGACGTCCGAGGGAATGACCTCTGGCCTCACTATTCGTCGATCTTCGCCGTAGGCAAAGAGACGAGGGTGTGAGGGTAAAAAGAGATAAAATTCAGCTATGCTCGTCGAGAGCTACAAAAGTAAGAGTACACGAGGAAGCCTCACGGGAGGCGTGAGGTGATCTCGTTACATCAATATCTAAGCGCCGTTCGAGGTGCGTGTTTGTGCGTCTAGCTACGAAAAGAAAAGAAAAAAGGGAAATAAAAGGATACGACTACCTGATAGCCGTCTCGTTAAGTATCGAAATGAAGAGCCCGTCACAAAAACCTTCTCTATCCACAGACGGCCAAGCTCTCCGTCTGTCCATCCGTTTTCGGAGTGCGCAAACCTAAATCAGACAACATGAACTTGGACCCAAATCCGACATGTTCAGACAGGAAGATTGACTTACGCTGCATGGGCTACGTTATTTCGGCCCCACTTCTCCATAAACCGCTTTCCCTTGAAGATTATCATAGGTTCCAGAGCTGTTCCGTCAGCGCAGATAGTGACTGCGGCAGTGACGTTGCCTCGGTTCGCGTTGCCTTGTTTATGCTGCGTCTTTGTTCCCCTACTGCCCACAACCCGTGTGCGTCCCTGCTGTGATGGTGGGAAACCACTCTCATCCATTCCGTACACATTCTCGGGAAGAACGCCAAGGTCAACAATGAATTTCTGAACGAGATCAAACCATGCATCTACTGCTGCAGGATTCAAAGCTCGAGCTCGCTGTGTGTCCAAAGGACGACTCCAATGACTCTGCAACTCATCCCGATGCCGATCCAGAAATTTATACACCCACGTCTTCCCTACAGGTGTGAACCCGTCTCCGTCGTGTTTTTGGATAATTGCGTCGGCTGACTTCTCGATGTCACGATTGGCAGGAGGGAAGCCAACATCTGCACTTCGTTTGATGAAGTCAACAAGGACACGTTCCTCCGCAACAGAAAGCTTCTGCTTCGACGCGTTAAACGCGCTCATAGGCTGTCGCTTTCCATTCGCAATGGCGGATAGCGTAGCCTTTGCGACTTTGTATTTCTCTGCGATCTTCCGAAGTGATGTCCGTGCCGTGCCTTCGGGCTTCGCCTGTTCACGTTGATATTCATTGACCGCTTGCTGGAGCTGGGCATTCTTCGTGTTGCGTACTTTAAGCTTCTTAACATTTTCTGAGAGTGCGTGGTTGACCATTATTAGATGCAATGAGGGGCTGGTGGTACTACAGCCGTTGCTATTCAGCTCGTCAGAGTCGGTGTGCGACGCCCAGGGCGTGATGTCACTCCTCAAGTCACGCACTGTCACTCTCAACAGCATCAAGTAGTAAATCTCACATGTATCGTGTTCAACTGGATAAATAGACTCCAAGTAAAATTCTGAGCCACCGGCAACATGTTGAGCACCTGTGCAGTGAAGCTATTACTGTATAAAATCAGTCACAAGGGCATAATAGGGCAGATTCGTTACTAACTCGGACGAAAACCGGCCTCGCTCAGCTCATTCAATGTCGTACACATGCAACACTTACTACAACATTATAAAATTTAGTGTACACTACGGCACAGTTATAAAGAACCTTTCAGAATATATTTGTGAAAATTCGTGCATTACAGGATATGCCAGACGCAAGTGTCCCGAGGACGGGTAGTGTCCCGAGGAGCGCTAGTACACTGTAAGTGCGGAATCCGATCATTGCGAGCGAAGCGAGCATACTTGACAAGGGGTGCCGAGCTTCGCTCCGGCGGTTGTATTGTGAATGTGAGGTAGATTATAGAAGTTAAACGGTAAGGTGA
>JAXQGX010000354.1:0-16934 GCA_037040455.1 Irpex sp. P115-07
CAGAACTGTACGCTCCTACTACGAACGCGCCGAAGGTGAAGGGCAAACAGCGAGATTTGGGAGCAGAACACGACGGATTGGACGAAGAGGATGACGATGAGACAGGGGATGCTGTTGCTGGAAGCTCGCGCGCTGGTGATAAGACGGCGACGCCAACCTATGCAGAAGCTGTTCCAGGCGAAATCGCGGCTAAGGCGAGGAGGAGTCTACGCAGAGATGTAGAGAGCAAGTTAGCCGAGTCTAGTCGGAGGTTCTTGACTGCTTTTGCTGAAGTCGACAAGGTGCTCGAGACTCGTATTAATTGAGCAATAAGTACTTACGAGCTCCACTTTAGCAACTGGACACATTGCAAGAGCACATTGGTACAATGCGCACGCGTTGTGACGAGGTCCAGTCTCAACTACGAGACACGAACGACTCTTGTCGATCACTCCTAGACCGAGCTGGTAGCCTGCGTGAACAGAGGTACGCTATTCTATAGTTGCCCATCATCTCACTACTTAATAAATATGTGTGTTGTAGGCAAGAGGTCACTACACGGCAGTCGATTGTCACTGCTTTTTTGGATCGATTCACGCTTACTCAGGACGAAGTCGAAGCTATCGTATCTCGTGATGTACCTATAGGCAAGCGGTTCTTCAAGGCAATGGACAAGGCAGAACGCATTCGTGATGATTGTCGCGTCCTTATGGCTGGTGAAGAAGGACCCACGAAGGCTGGGTTCGTGTTGTGCGGAGTTATGATGTTATTGTCCAGATCTAATGTGCGCTGTAACGACAGCATAGATATAATCACCAGAACCTCCGGATATCTCGAACAAGCTTATGAGAAGATCTTCCGTTGGTGTTCATTCGAATTCCGTCAGATGGGCAGAGATTCATCGGTTGAGGTTCATCCTTCGATGAGAGAAGCCGTCAGAAGGTTGAGACAGCGTTCGGAATTACTCACGTAAGTGGATAAGATGCCCCACGATACTCAACAGCTAACATGTATCACAGAGAAGCACTTGCTACCCTGGGCCAGACTCGTCAAGCAACGCTGCTGAGCTCATTCACCACCGCTCTAACGCGTGGAGGACCAGGCGGGCTTCCTCGACCTATTGAGCTTCATGCGCATGACCCGTTACGGTACGTCGGCGACATGCTGGCATGGGTTCACCAAGCCATCGCCGCTGAGCGCGAGTTTCTCGAGGGACTCTTTGGAGTACGAGCGGAAGAAGGTCGGAGGATGGTTGGCGCTGTCCGCCAATTCCAGGACAGTGAGGAAGAAGAGTGGATGTCGGAGCTCATGGATGTGGCCGTGGGAGGCTTGTGTACACCACTGAAAGTGAGTCGAAGCTGATTATGACCGCTTCAAAGAGTACGATCCAACGTTTTTATCTAGAACAGGGTGCAGCAAACCATACGGTCACAGGAGAGCAGTATCACGTCTTATAAAATTGCGAATCTCCTACATTTCTATATGTTGACCATGGAGCGAACCATCGGAAGCAAGGCTGCATTGTCCAGAGTTCTTCAAGAGTAAGTGACGCGCTTTTCATTGGTCGGGGCATCACTGAGCCAAGAACAGTACGACAGACTTCGCTTATAGCGTGTTCTATGAAGCTCTAGGAGCTCAAGGGCGTTCACTGTTGACAGTGTCGCTAGTGCGTATTTGACCATTCTGCAGTATCAGCTCTATTGACTTCTCCCATAAAGGACACCGATGATCCTAGCCTTACCCCGCCATTGGTGATTCTGGATCATGCTCAAGTTTTGCGTGAGATCCTGCTTGTATACGAATCGTCTCTCGGAGACGACATCTCCCTGTATGATGAGAACCGCACACCTGGGAAGAACGAAGACCAGGATGCTCGACGGCGCGAAGCTGCGGCGGAAGGGTGTCGTTCGATCCTTGACAAAATGGTAGACCCAGCGGTTGAAATGTGTGTTGTAGCTTCTGAAACGAAGCAACGTCTGGTGCCAGCTTGGGATCGTGAGGTTTTCATTGTCAACGTTATGACGTATCTGCAGGTTGGCTGTTTGTTTTCCGTGAGCTTTGACGATGATCTGACCTCATTTCTGCGTATAGAGCGTGTTAGAGCCGTTTGTCTTTACGGCAGAGAAGCAGGGTGTCATTCAAAGTTTGGTGGAGGGACGAATTATGCAGCTCATAGAGGATCATGTATGTGTTGGTTTTTCTGTGCACTGATCTTCTGTTGCTAATACTTCCGGGGACAGTATGCGAATGTGATAGCGGACACTGGTCTCGGCGAGATTGTTGAAGCCTGGAAGTCTCGAAAGTCTAATGTAAGCATAGGTCACGCTCATTTATGACGCCGAATTGACGTCGTTGATCGTAACAGGAACCTCTATCACATCTTCCTGCTGCCTCGGGTACCCGCCTTCAAGCCGCTCTGCACTCATTTTCGGTATGGTTGACGGGCAATACCATTGATCATCCGCCTCGTTTGGCGCAGCTCTCGGTGCAAAACCTGGCGACGCGGGTGCACAGAGCTGCCTTAGCGAGACTAGTGCATACGTACAGATGGATCTGCGATGAAGTCCGGAAGCCGGAAAACAAATACGAGGCTGCCGCCACACTACTGGGTAGCGAACGGCCGTTTGGCCAAGTACATCTACTCTGGCAGATATTTGGTATAGACGAGGATGGCCAAGAGTCGAAGGAGCAGGAGAAGCTGAGTGTCTGATCCTGAAACGGATGATTTGCTCGGTAAGCACACCATTGAATGAATACTCATGCAAGATGGCGAGCGTAGATAATTTATGAGATATCAAAATATCCTTCTGAACTTAAGATCGGCCTGGCCCATGTGCTTCTTGTCGTATGCGGTAGATTGGGTAGGTATTGGATTCGTTGCAGTGAAGCCCGAACACCAAGTGCACCCGACAAGGCGGCCGGCGCCTCGGCCTTGGCCATGGCCACCGCCGAGAAGAGCGCCTGCGATTACTGTGTGTATTTGGGCGCCTATGTCACTTACGCTTCTCCTTTTCCCGCCTCACCCTTGCCTCTCTTCCTCCCCTTCCTTGTTTCACTCAACCATCGACTACGCTTCAGAACACATAACAACAACGAACGCGGAGGCGTATGTCTGCAGATCAGCAGCTTGCAGTCGCCAGAGCGACCCGGGGAGAGTCTACTCATCTTAGCAAGGCAGCCCAGAAGGTTGTACCACCATTCTTGCAGAAACTCTATGAGTACGTATAATTACTTCCACGACGCTGGTCGTAAATTAATCTTCTTATTAGGATTGTAAACGATCCAAAGAATCATGAACTCATAAGGTGGTCAGACAACGGGGATTCGTTCTATGGTACGTCTCGTAATTGTGGCAATGAACAGCTTCTCATTGATAGTTCCTTAGTGTTGAACCACGAACGCTTTGCTCGTGAGGTACTCGGGAGATGGTTCAAGCATCAGAAATTCACCTCCTTCGTCAGGCAGTTGAATATGTATGGCTTTCACAAGATTCCTCATTTGCAGCAAGGGGTGCTGAAAAGCGAAAACGACACTGAACCATGGCACTTCGAACACCCTCACTTCCACCGCGGACAGCCCGACCTTTTGTGTCTGATACAACGCAAGAAGCAATCCCCGCATGGTGCGGGGGACGATATTCCTATGGATTTGAACGATGGGCCTGCCTCTGCCACTCCTCTGGCGAATTTGACACCAGGTCAGGTTCTGGATATCAACTCTATCATGAACGGTATCTCTGCTATTAAGCGACACCAGCAGGCGATATCTGCGGACCTGAATGAGCTGAAATCGTCCAACCAGCACTTATGGCAGGAGGCTCTCGCTGCGCGGGAACGCCACAAGAAACACCAAGACACGATCAATCGTATTCTGAAATTCTTGGCCGGAGTATTTGGAAACTCGGAAGAAGTGGTCAAACACGATGTTTCCCACAGCCCTCCCCCAGTTATGCCCAGAAAGCGACAACGCCTTATGATCGAGAGCTCTACTATCCCGGAGAAGCGCAAGGCAGCAGCTGTTGAGGAGGTAGAGGATAACGACGATCATATTCTTGGAGGTCAAGGAGACCGTGTTGATCCCAGTAAGTCTCTCAGATTACCCCTTAAGAATTGTGTACTCATGTAGCAAATCGTCAGTGCAACTGTATGCTTCCATTGAGACACCCGATGCCATTAGTTCCCCGCGGTCGCCCTCAGTGGCTCCAAGCGACGGACTTGGACCCACAATCACCGACATCTCTTCGTCGTTCCGATCCCCTGCTCCATCTGTTCGTCCCGACATCCTGACTCGCACTTCTTCAGACTTCCCTCGTCCGCCGATCAACACGACTGCGCCTACTCCGCGACCCCAGTACAAGGATCGCAGCGACAGCACGCCAGTGATGTCGCTAACAACCACTCAAGCTCCACAACAAACTGGCAATGAATGGTCGTCAATGCTACAGACGATCCTAAATTCCCCAGCTCAAATGCAGCGCTTGATGCAGGCGTTGGCCGCACAGCAGAATCAACCTGCCCCGACAATGCCTCTTCCTAATCCTGAACCTATAGCCCCGCCGCCTGTCGATCCCAACCAGCAAGTCACCACCTATGATCCTGGTTACTACGACTTCTCGCGTTACCGTCCCGAATCTGCCCCGTCCCCTCCTCATCCGTCGCTCAACCCCTCTCTGCTCGGTCCATTGATAGCTAAGGATGATGGTCCGTCACTCGAACCTCTTGTCGAGAATGCGAATCGCCTGCAAAAGACTTACCATGACGCAGACGAGATCAACGCCGACGTGGACGCGTTGCAATACAGTCTCAACTCTCTCATCCATAACCTCGGACTCGACCCAACAGCTATACCGCCACAGTCGGGGCAGACAGATGTGCCGATGAATACCGACATCCCTTCAATATCGACCAACGGTACCCTACCGGACCCCTCGGCCGACTTTGACTTTGATGCGTTCTTCAATGAACTGTCGTCGAAGAACGGTGGGGAGCCTGGGTTTACAGACGTGACGGGACGCTACGACCCAACCACACAGATCAACGGGACCTCGCTCGGTGACGCGTCCACCGATCAACTCACCGCGTTCCTGGACGACGTCTCGTCGGACACTGCGTCGTTACACGACCCTCACGAGCAGCCACCGAAAGTACCGTCGAAGCGCAAATCGGACGTCGCGGACTTACCTCCGTCATTCCTTTCCGCTGACCCTGGTGCTCAGTCTCCCAAGACGACGAGGAGAAAGCGGTGAGGGGACTATCGTGGGAGGTATGAGTGACGTTGGGAAGGGGACGAAGGGGGCAGAGCGTATGCATCCGATACATAATGCTGGATATAGAGATGTTGTATGTGTACTGTACTTGTACGAATATATAGTGTATTCCTACGTTTAGCCCATCGTAGATGGAGACTGCACGAAGCGAGGTATACGCAATACTAAAGTATGGGAGTGCTTTGGCAGCCATCTGGCAATTGCAAGAGCCATCGACTCAAACATAAATAGAACTAAATGTGCAACTAACTAATAAGCAGCAATCAAGATATGAAGGAAGATCACAACAGATGCGAAGAATGAGGGATCGAGAATGGCATGATGAGAGGGAGGAGAGATAAACAAAGGCTAAACGAGAGTGGTGATACGGAGTGGCATAAATCAGACCTTACGGGTCATCCAAACCGAACTTGGGAGGCAAAGGCGGACGCGCCGCAGGTAAAGAAGGCGACGGAGATGTAGTAGTAGAAGTGGTGGTAGTAGTGGGGTATGAAGGATAAGCTAACGATTGCTCGACGCTCAGACCGGCTTTCACCGTCGGGTCAGGACTACCGCTGTCCGTCTCCTTGTCGATCGCTTGGATCTGAGCTGCGATTTTCTGGTCTTCCTCTTGCGTCTCGTGGATGTACTCCTTGGGAGGTTTCGGCGCGAGAGGCGGCGGCGGTGGTATTCTGCTATAATCGAGACTTACAGAATTGACGCTTCCGTGACGAGCGACGTTGGCGCCATTGATGCCATTCACGCCATTCACGCCGTTGATACCGTTAACGTACCCGGGAGGCGGTGGTGAAGCAGGAGGAGCAGAGCCTACAGAGGCACCCCGCTCCTCCGCTTCGTACATTGCTCGGAGGCGGGCCTTCTCCTCAACCGCAGTCAACGGACGAGAGCCGTGCGCGGAACCAGGCGGCGTAGGCTGAGCACGAGGGGTAGGCAGCGACCTACCACTGACATGCCCATCTACCGAGCGCGGAGGGGGAGTTGGAGGCGGCGCCGTTCGGTTGTTGGCCAACGCAGCGGCGTCTTGCTGCTCGAACCTCCGTCTCAGCATCTCTTTCTCAGAGAGCGCGCTACCGATGCCATTGGGTTGTTGCGGTGGCGGTGGTGAGTATGGCATCGGGGACGGCATGTAATCGGGTGGGGCGGATCCGATGGGAGGACCGTTGACTGCTGGAGGACCGTTGGGAGTGGGGGTAGGGGGTGAAGGCGATTGTGCAGCTAGAGCAGCACGATCTCGCTCTTCGTACGCACGACGAAGCTTCTCCTTCTCTGACAAATACTGGGGTTGGCCGTTCGGACCGGGGCTGAACGCAGGGGGAAGCTCACCAGGACCAGGTGGAGGTGGGGTGGTGATAGGAGCAGGAGTGGTAGCGGTCGGGTATAGTGCATTGTAAGACACAGGGGCAGAGTTTGGCGGTGACGGCGTCGGGGCTGGGGCTGAGGCTGGGGCGGGCGACAGCGCAGAGTTAGAAGCTTCAGGAATCGGGTCGTAGGTGGTTCCTTGGGTACGGCTGACAGCTGCCTTGGCGTCGTAATACCGCCTCAACGCAGCTTTCTCCTCGTCAGCAGACATGTAGCTTGCATTCGTGCGTTTGGCAGAAGGAAGAGGTGATGATACGGCCGACGAGTTGGCCGATGGGTTTCGCGAGACTGTAGACATCGCTTGTGAGTAGAGTGCAGCGCCGGCAGACATGCCTGGCTGAGCGTTCAGAGAACCATTGCGAGAGTGCGTTGATTCCGGTGGTGGTGAACCTGTGCCTGCTCCTGTGCTTCCTTGCGTTCTACGAACGGCATCCTGAGCTTGAGAGAATAATCTCGCTTTCTCCTCTTCTGCGGTGGGCCATGCAGTGCGCGCGGAACTCGCTATACTACCGTTCGACTTGAGCGTGTTCAAAGTAGTTGCCCGCGTCGGCTGAGGTGATTCCACCTAGCGAACAAAAACCATGAGTGACGTGATAACGTGAGCGAGCCTTGCACCACATACCACAGGACTACTCGCTCTCGGGATGTTACCCTGATGAGCAGCCTCGACCTTTGCCTGTGCGCTCTCGTACAACCTCTTCTTCTCCTCTTCAGCAGTCAACCACCCACTTGTAGCAGCCCGCGGAGCCGGACCAGCACGAGCAGTGAGCGACGCCTGACGGGCGTGCGACCTCGCAGCCAACTGTTGTTGCTGCTGTTGCCTCACTTCCTCGGGCATATCGTCCGCGAAGTTCGTCACAGTCAAACGGTTGGCTGTGTTGGCAGTGTTAGATCGCGCTCTTAACCTTACGCCGTCGCTCTCGACGAACGGTCTGGCAGGTCCACCGATGGTCTGGACTTGTGGTTCCGGGTCGATACTGCTAGCACGAGGGCGTCCGAACTCGTCTACTCTGCTGAGACCGCCGAGTGCGGGTGCTGTATTGTAGGATGTGACAGCAGGGCGATCTGAAGGTCCGTCTGTCACAGATTCTGTTCGAGAGTGGGCGGTGTTGGCGGTAGGCGGTCGTTGAAGGGGGGCTGAAGCCGGGACGGTAGTAGGAGGGGGTGAGGAGACAGAAGATCCGATGGTCGATGGGGGTACTATATGTTGACCGATCTGAGGCGCGGGCTGTTGGCCTCCGGGTGTATGTGAGGCGACGTTGGAGGCCAACCCAATTCGTCTGGAAAGACAAGTGAGTATATTTCTAGATATACGGACGTAGTTGATACTCACCGAACTGCAGCAACGGACACGGATCTGGAAAGTCATGTTAGTTAGATTTACAGGGGTGACAGAGAGGCAGACTTACTTGGGCCAATTGGAGATAATCACAGGAAGGTCGATCATTACGGGCTGACCCGAACTCAACAGTGCTTTCACTGTCAACACATAAGTGATATCAATGTGCCTAGCAGCGTTTAATGTTGTCGTCGTGTGGCGTTCTGGAATCGATACGGCGAGCTCGGCCTTGTGAAGAGCTCCTCCGTAAAGTGTGGCGTTTACTGGAACCTTCTGCTCGCCTATGATGCTCATCTTCACCTGCGGTGCGCTCTTCTTCCCTGATGCCTGACCACCTGCACGGAAGACCATTGTTTCTCGCAAGGCGAACTCGAACCCTCGCAAGATTACTGTTTGTGGAACTTCCGACCTGACGGTTGCGTTTACACTAACGCGATCACCAGGTCCGTAGCACGTGTGCGTCCGGTCTACAACAAGAGTGACGCCTTCTTGACTGAGATTGCGGGTTTCCGGTTGGGCGTATACCGGCCATGTTGAATGCAGTTCGTGCTTATCAATGATAATGGGTGCAGAGGTCGATAGGACGACGTGTTTGTCGCGGCGGAAGAAACCCCTTGTTCGATGGTTGCTGTTAGAGAGCGCGAAAACCGTGACGAACAGCAAACTCACTTTTTGCCTTTGATGCAGAGAGTGGCTATGAGTTCGTACTTGATACCAGCTGTATTCGGATAAATTAGCAAACGTTCGGCTGCTGAGGTAATAGCGGCATACGCACCGCCCTTTTCGAGTGCGATACTTGGCGGTATTGACTCTGGTATCCGGATATAAAAGGGGAAATCTTGCTGCATATCCGAAAGCCTATTTTAACGTGCCGGGTCACGGGAGAATCATGACGAGACCACTCACTGTCGTCAGAGAAGAGTATTCTCCTTGCGATTGCCACAAGTTCAGGGGGCTCTGCCCAACGAAATCGAAGAAAGTGTTCGCCAATCCTCCTCCCGGCAGAGTCTCAATCTTTCTCAGCTCTATTCTGACCCATTTCGCCTTTACACCTGTCGGGCCCACTCGAATCTCAATCGCCTGTGTGTAGCCAGGGCCGTTATTCCTGGCGCTCGTTGGGCAGTGAGAACAGGTAGACTTACACCTTTGACTGCTGCCTGTGGACGGTCTGGGGCGCCAGGTGGTATGCCTGGATAACCTGTTGCTGGAGCGTCAGCATTTGTTGATTGAGAGGTCAGACATGCCACCGACCTTGTACGAAGTCTACATTGGGGGGCGGTCGTAATGTCCTGCGCAGCAGCTGTCAGTGTGTGTTCGTCGTTGAGAACGTCGAGGACGGTGCTCACAGCTTTGCCTGAGACATGGGTGGCGGAAAGGGTATACGAGCAAAGCCCGGGGAGGTGGTTTGGGAGTGAGGAGTGCGAGAGTGAGTTTGGCTGATATGCGGTGGGCGCTCGTGCTAGGACGAGCGTTCCGTACTGGGCGAGCAAGGCAGGCTCATCAACAGATCCAGCACTGCCACCCACGTTTCACCACCACAGTCAGCGCAATTTATTCATGAGAGGTTTTATAGAATAAGCCTTGCATGGCCACAGAGGTTATAGAGCGTGCCTCGTTTGAAACCCTCTAATTTACTAACATAAGGGTGCTCGCCGGAATGTTTCATGAGCTCTTGCGAATATATTCGGCCTGATGATCGACACTGCGATTGCAGAAACACATTACATGCAGTGTGCTTGCATAGGCATGTTCTACGTCTGGAATAAAGCATTGGGTGTAAATACAGGCCTCATATCGAGCATTATAGCTGTTATTTACAGTATACATGTACAATGAGCGTACTATACTTCATGAGAAGCTTTGAGCCCAAGCTCAAGCCGCGGGAGTCTCTGGCGCCCACTCGGATTGCGTGCCTGGGATGCGCTTACGTAATGAGCATCCCCCTTGCTTACTGTTCTGAGCTTGATTCTGTTCGTCGACCGCGATGGCTGGTCTGGTGTCTCCGAAGCCCGTCTCCTACATGCAGCACACCCTCCAGTACAACCAATTCCCCACAAGAGGCATCGTCCCCTTCTCAGAGTCGCCCTCAAACTCAACCCCTGGCCTCGCCGCCAACCAGGCCATCAACGCCTATGGCGGCGGCTCACCCGCGGGCACCGTCCCCATCCACGAGGAGCAGAAGATCTATGCCCTCGTCATCGACCTTCTCAACCCTGCCACCAGAGAAGGCGCACTGCTCGAGTTGAGTAAGAAGAGGGAGCAGTACGACGACCTCGCGCTCGTCTTATGGCATTCATTCGGTGCGTAACCCTTTTCCTGGATAATTATCGTTTTCAGACTGACGTCGTTGCGTGGCCCGTTAGGTATCATGCCTGCTCTCTTGCAAGAAATCGTCTCGGTTTATCCCCAACTATCTCCACCTAATCTCACGGCACATATCTCTAACCGGGTGTGCAATGCACTTGCGTTACTGCAGTGCGTCGCGTCCCACCCAGACACAAGGCAGCTCTTTTTGAATGGTGTGTATCCACATTTTAGAACTATGTCTACATTTACTTACAATAAATCAGCTCATATACCACTTTTCCTATACCCCTTTCTTAATACCACATCCAAGACGCGACCCTTTGAGTATCTTCGACTTACTTCTCTAGGCGTAATTGGGGCCTTGGTCAAGGTATGCACACTCACTCCTATTCCAAAATCTCTATCTAATTCACTTTACAGCAAAACGATAATAACACCGTCATCCACTTCCTCCTCTCAACGGAGATCATACCCCTCTGCCTCCGCATCATGGAAACCGGCTCCGAGCTCTCCAAAACAGTCGCCATCTTCATCGTCCAAAAGATCCTCCTCGACGAAACCGGGCTGACGTACATCTGCCACACCTACGAGCGGTTCTACGCCGTCGGAACCGTGCTCAGCAACATGGTCAACCAGCTCGTCGAGACTCAGGCTGTGAGGCTGCTGAAGCACGTCGTTCGGTGTTACTTGCGCCTGAGCGACAACTTGAGAGCGCGCGAGGCTCTCAGGGCGTGTTTGCCGGAGCCCCTCCGTGACAACACTTTCGCGGCTTTGCTCAAGGTACGTGGCCCGCAGTGCCCTTACGTATATCGACTACGGAAGTGGAGCCGAGTTTGCTGACGTTACGTCGGTTTGTAGGGCGACATGGTCACAAAACGCTGCCTCGCCACTCTCCTCAACAACCTCAGCGAGTGAACGTACTTCACGCCTTCCGATCCCGCCAACACACACATACCAAAAAGCTCTATTTTCTTCGCTTCGCTTCAACAACACCGACAAACAGAACAATGCTGGTTGTATCATACCATTCCACTCACAGAAATGTAGTACCACACCACACGCCTTTCACGCCTTTTTGGCTCATCCATCCATGGACATCGTGACCCAACCCCAACCTTTTTGTAGCTGCTTTTGGAAATTTTGTTTTCTTTCTTCGTGCTTTTTATTTGTGTTGTGGTGGGAGGAGATGGGAGGGAGATGCGGGCGGTAGAAGAGAAGGTAGAGTCAAAGAGAAAGAGAGGAAGAGAGGAGAGGAGGTCTTGATAGATCTTGTTAGTTATTCGGTTTTGTCGATGCTCTGGCTTTTTAGTTTTGACTACGGGCATAGTACGAGTCGCGTATATACATACAGTACGTATACACTAAGTAACGAGGGTATGAGTAATATCCAGTCTCCATCACCAGTCCAGCGTGACTCCCCGCGTAGTATCACTACTAGAGACGTCCCGGTTCGCGTGGCTACACACAACCTTCGTTTTCGATATCAGTAAGTGTGCGATAGATTAAACAAGGGTATAGGTAATATCTGACGGTGTTGCCGGGTATCTGATAGGTAATCTTCAATGCCACAGATTCGTAAATCATGAGTTCGTGTCTGAGAAAAGAGCTGCGAAGACCTGTGGGTGCGACACAATCAACTTCAGTGATGTTCCAAGCCACTCGACAAAAACGGCGGGGACGCACCTCGTCTACAATCGTGTACAGCAAATGCTGATTCAACCTCCTATTCTGAAGCACAGCGAAGAGCCTCCTTGCTCCTCGCCTGGCATTCGAGCGGCCGATCATATTCGCACCCAAATCTGCAATGCAAGAAACATGAATTAGCAAACAAACACCCTTCTCAAACATACGCCGACGAACCTGGGATCAAAGCAGACAACTTGCGGTTGGCGTCGTCCCGGGTCCGAAGCTTCTCTTCCGCTGTGCGTGGCGCGCCGCCTGGTTTCAATTGACCACCTTCCCATAGTGCGTCTTTGAACATGGTGATGTACGACATGAGGTGCGGCTCGTCGAGCATGCCCTTCACAGTCTCGCGCAATTTTCTGTGACATATGCATTAAAGTGAGACTTGATTCTTGAATGTAGGGACAGACGTACCTCTCAATCGTACTGCCAAGTACTTGCTGCAGAATAATCACAATCGCCTGTCTTCTCAGCCAATTATTAGGCTTATCAAGCTCAAACACGGCCAGAATCAAATCACATATAGGCGACGAAAACCCCGAAGTACTCGTCTCCCCCTCCAACGGCTTCAAATCTCCCGACAACTGCAACAAACTATCCTCGTTCGTCGTCTTCGACGCGCGCAACGCCTGCGCGACCAAGTCCTCGTCGTGTATAGCAGTGCCGACGATACCGACGAACTCGGCAGTTTGGGTGGTGAGACGTTGGATCATCACTTCGAGCATGGAGGGACCGAAGAACATGTCGTCGATGCTTTCGGCGACGGAGTGGTACATTGTTTGCATGAGGTTGCGGGATCCGCGGGGAGGGGCGCCTTTGGTGTCAGCTGGAGGGGCAGCGATGAAAGGTGAATCTCGGGAGAGGAAGAGGCGAAGCTCTTCGCTTTCACATACGGCTGGGATCGCGATTAAATGCTATCACGGCGGTCTGTGAGGGACTAAGAGTAGATCAGAAGCAAAGTAAGACTGACCTGCAGGTACTTCTCCAATGCCGTTTTGCGCGTATCCACGAAGCTGCTCGAAAGCGACGTGACGAGCCGTTTGCCTGGGAAGTCAAGGTTCCGTACGGCAGCGTACTTCTCTCGCAGCTTATTATGCATGTTAAAGAACTCGTTATACCGACGAGCAACGACCCATCCAGACGAGAAACTCCCATCGTTCGCAAGTTGCTGAATCTCTACCAAATACCGCACGACAGCCTTGCCGTCTTCCTCTCCCACCGCAGAGTTCACTATCGCTATCCGCGTCCGCTCAGATACCAGGCGATTAGCAGATTCCTGCTGCTCGTACTGGTTCTTCTGGAAGTTGAGCTCACGCAGGTCGCGAGCCAACGAAGCCTTGGACGTCTGCAGCAGCTTCAGTTCCTGCTGGTCTCCCGTGAGCTCCGCTTTGTCGATCAACGTGTCCAACATCCCCTCTTGGTCCTTCAGTCGAGCAATATTATCACTCAACCGTGCAATCTCATACGAGAGATGTAAGTCCCCGGGACCAGCGAGCTGGAATGAATCGTGCTCTCCCTTCTCGGCGGCACCATCCTTCTGCGGGTCTTCAACCTCCTCGTCAGATGGCACTTCTGCACGAGTGTCATGGGAGAAAGTACGCGTGGGCGGCCTGGGAGGATCCATGATACTGTCGCCCAAGTCCTGGTTCTGCGGGTGGTCGTGACGATCCAGTGCGATGATGTCCGTTAGAGCAGCTTGGATAGCCTCCATACGCTTCGACTGGACCTCCAGTGCAGCGTCGAATTTAGTATCCTCTGGATCATCAAACAGCGGTGCGCGTGAGGACGAAGGCTCTATCTCCTGCGAGGGCGACATGAGCAGTTCCAAGTCGGAGGGCATGGCGCGGGATGCTGCTCCAGATACTACGACACTCGAGGATGACCTGTTATCTGCACCGAAAAGGCTGGAGGACGAAGCGGTGGCAGAATGCCCTGGAAGTGGGGTACTGTTGGATCTGCCGTTCCCGCCTGCGTGCATTGAAGGGCCATCCGTCAGTGCTGTAGCACGTATGACTGGGCTGATCGCCTTAGCTCCTCGGCTCGTCGACTCCGTATCACCAAGCACTCGGAACCACAGCTCTGATCTCTGGAAGTCTTCAAAGTCCTGCTGTTCCATGCCGCGCTCGACCTGACGTTGTGCCAACATCACACTTCTACGAACTCTCCGCTCAGCGGCTGCAGAAGCAGGGTCAGGGTCTGCAGCGAACGCTCTGATAGTGTCGATTTGCTTCTTCGAGATGACTGAAAGTGCAGGGTCGAGTGAGGTTCCGGAGAAGTAGAGGTCATTGAGCATAGATATGTCTTCCTTGAGCGTCGCAGAGAGCGAGGGATCCTTGATAGGCTCGTCCTCCTCATCTTCGCCACTAGAGTCAACAGACTCGAGCGGGTTCTTGAAGCTCTCGACAGTAAGCCAGAACTGTACCGGCAACGAACGATTCCTGCGATCCATAAACTCCATGAAATACGAGAGGGACGTCGGATTCGTGAGCACGTCTCGCAGTGACAAACGAGATGTGGTAGTTGGCTCTGCATTTGACATGGAGGCAGACCTCTGGACCAAAACAACATTAATTTTATTGTGATGTATCGACTACATGGTGGTGTACATACGGGCTCCGATTCACCGCCTAACACTACGATCCTCTTCTCGACTTTGCGCTTTGCGGTATATAGCCGATCAAGGAAAGCTACTATATCCTCTGTCTTCTCTCCATTGATCCAATCCTCGTTTTCGTGGTTGGCTGGGTTCGGGGGTCAAAACATGCACGCAGTCGAGTAATGGGGGAAGTGCTTACCTAGCAAAGCACGAGTTCGCCGAATTTCTACCATGATATCGTTCTTCAGACGGCGTGCATCGAGGAGAGACGAACATCGACTGATACTACGTAGGAATGACTCGAAGTGCCTGGCATCTGTACGGATAGTAATCCTCTCAGTCGTCGTCACGTTAGAAGGGGGGATTGGTGACCGGGGCTGGGGTAGTTGTGCTTCCAGGACGTTGCGGACTTTCGAAATGAGCTTCCTAAAAACGGGATGAGTACGACTCTCAAGCAATAATCAAAAGACACGTACTGTTGACGAATAGCTGCTCCGGCCTATAAAGCAATCAGGGTGTTATTAGCCGCATATACACACCCGTACTCACCACATTATCAATAGACCTATTCCAGAAGTCCGGGTCTGCCAGCATGTCCATGACAGGATACAATACCGAGCACGTCGCAACCTCCCTTACAACGATCCTCAAGGCTCTGCTCCTAGCCTCCTTCTCCGGAAGTATATGCGGCAACGCCTTATCCACCAATCCTCGCAAATGGTTCTCCTCCGTCTGTTTCGTGAACGTCGACGACAAGTTGTCTATCGCAGGATGTAGCTTCCCTCCTCCACGACTCGCATATCGACTAGCCAGGAGTAAATCCAGCTCCTCCGACTGCGTGAGTCGACGTTCCAGACCTGCTCCTCGGAGCGCGATTTCAGACTGCCGAAACTGTTCGATATGTGCCGTCACCTTCGGGACGATACGTTTCGCGATGAGGGCCGGCCAGTCCAGAGTAGACGTCCTCTCGAGGATACGCTGCAACGAGCTATGTATTGTGGCTGAGACCGCGGTAGGGAATGCCGGAGAGTTCGAAATGTCGCGATACCAGGTGAGCACAAAGTCCCGTACAATCAGTATGAGAATCTCGTTCAACGCCGACGAGATGGCAGTGGATTCAGGGTGCAGCGGGGCGAGAGACTGAGGCGGCCTGTGCGACCATTGCAAGCGTGTCTGAGCGGCCTGCCATGCTGCTGGCGTGGAGAACGCGAACGGACGAGCTGCTGGAGGTACCACCGGAGATTTGGCAGGTCTGTTCAAGTCAACAATGTAGGCCAGTCCAATGTTGAGAAGTAGGAACACGACTGCAGCAGCTAAGAGGATGAGCGGAGACAAGAGTAGGACAGTCACGGGGGAAGAGAGGACGTGTGCCACAGCGGGGCCAACGACCAGGACAAGGCTGAGCAGAAACAGGTCCCGCTTGCCAATGAAATGCGGCATTTCACCGTCGCATTGGGCGCGTTGTACTTGTCGAGCCCGACAAATAGCAGATGGTGGTACAACGTCAAGACGTTTAAGCGCGCGGTTTATAGTTGTCGCAGAACAAGTATTCCAGATCGCATTCATTTACTTTCTGCTATTCATACATGTGGATTATACACTACTTGATCTTGACATTTATCCGACTCGATTAATCCTTCTTAGGAGGCTCCTTGCTCACAAACATGTCCGTGATACCGGCAGCAATCTTCTTGCGCTGCTCGTTGAGCATTCCCAAGAACCCATCCTCCGAATCAGTCTCGTGCTTATGATCCCATTCCTCGGTGTGGCGAACAATCTTGTTCGACGCGTCGGTCTCAATGGTCAAGAGCGAGTTGACGGTCTACGAATCACACCAATTGCTTTGCTTCAATGAAGGTACTGAGTGCAGGTGCAGCATTCCATACCTTAGTAGGCTTGTCAGACTTCGGGTCACGGAAGTAGTCCACATCTTGGTCGATGAGGATCTTGTTCTTGGGTACCGAGGGAGGATTCTCGAGAACCCTGAACTTTGGCAAATCCGCACGAGGGAAGATCTAACAAACAAGAGTTGCCTTCAACGGTCGTAATTAATAGCATGTACCCGTTATAAGTACCTTGGCAAGACCGTTGAATTGAGCACGAATGGAATCTATTCCCTCCGCAACACCAATGGGGTCGTGGAATACAGCGTTGTTGGTATACGCGCTATAAGTGCTCTGCATGCAAGATGAGCCGAGGCACAATATATGCTGTCATGCAATACGCGCACCTCCTGTGGTTTGCAAGTATACAACTAATGACGGTACTATAAGCACTAGCCAACGGAAAGTCACATAACCAATCCTTACCTCCTTGATACTCTGGATGATCTTGCTCTCGTGCGGCTCGACGCTGCGCTCCCTCAAGGACCTAGATTCAGCAGGAATAAGACCAGAGGCGTTGCG
>JAXQGX010000355.1:0-15259 GCA_037040455.1 Irpex sp. P115-07
AATCTACTCACCTAGCAGACCATATGTCGTAGGTTTCTCATAGCATATAGAGCATATGTCTTCTGACTCGTCATCAGCCACAGGCTCTTGCTGTGGCGCAGACTGAGGACGTTCATGCGCGAACCAACATTCCGCCCCTCGCTTGCAGAACCCAGCAGCATAGAACTTGCACGTCTTGGCCTTGTCAAAGGGTGTCATCTTCTCGTCTCCGTGCAAAAACTTGCATGTCCGTCCCGCGAGACACCCTGTCGAGGTGCCGTAGTATCTGCATATACCGCGGGGCTTGGATGTTACAGGTCTCGTGTCCGACATTGCAGCGATCGTAAGGTAGTTAGATATTAGATATTCAGTTCTTCCGAGCTAGAAACAAAGCAAATCTAGGTCGCGATATGCAAAGTCGAGCTGGCGACGATGGAAGTCAGTCGAGAGGAGGCATCCCGACCTACAGAGTCCGGATGAGAGTCAGTAAGCCGGGCGCTAAGATTGATCAACGTGGATTAGAGAGGAGCGTTTCGGAGTTTGATTCAAACCTATTTAAACGCGACAGTCTGCGCGCAATTGTTTTCTGCAACGACCCTCAGGCCTCACCCCTCATCAACGCGTACAACAATGGTGAGCACTACTTTTTTGTTTTGCAGATTCTTGTCTGCATTATATGATGTTTGAGGCATTTGGCTTTAGTGGATCTTTCCGCGTTGCAGAAAATCAACTCAGCTACCTTCGGGCAGCTGCTTTGGCAGTGTGCTCGTTTTATCTGACTTTTCGTTCGAACTCTTCGAACTCGCATGCTGATTCTGTCTTTCGTTGCAGAACTCTGGACTTTAATCTGAGGCCCATAGGATTTGTTGATGTGTGGTCGCCACCATCTGTACGTAGAATACATTGTTTCTGCAAAATGATATCATACCTAGTGAAGTTTCTCGACGCCTTCAGGCAATACGTAGCCACCTTGCTTTCGCACCTACGATGGCAAATAAGTTCCTAAGTACAACTTAGATTGATTAGGGTGCATTCAGACGTACCTCGTCAAACACATCCATGAGCAGGATACTCTTGTCGTGGCCCCACGTCTCGCTCTCGAGCTTCCCGTCTCTGATGTTCCTTGCCACTTCGTCCGCCTCGTAGAACCATCCGCCACCGACGTGTGTGAAGGTTCTGGTTTCTTCCCGAACAACCTTTCCGCTCCCCGGCTTGTCGAAGTACTGCACAGTGAACGAGTTCGGCTTGTAAATCGGTGGTTGCACGAGGATGTTGCCGTTGCGATATCTGATCGTCACTGCTGGCGACGGTGATGGCACTGTAAGGCTACAGCTCAGGATTGCCTGTGCCTGGAGATGTTCACTGAAGGTTAAGGTCCAAGACGTGCTACTGTCGACGCCTGTCAATGGAGTCTTCAGGATAGAGCCCGTGATGTTCGTCGGCCGTGCCTTCTTGTTCGCTGGATGTTCATAAAGTCCGAGGACTGCCCAAATCATAGGGTATGGACCTCTGCTCGAGTGAGCTTATTCGTTCCGCTCGGTGAAATTGACGACACTCACAAATCCAGTAAAGCACCTCCTCCAAGCTTGGGGTCAAGAATCCGGTGCGTCTTGGGAAGGTCTGGAGTGATTTGCTCTAAATCATACTGTCCGTCTCACTCAGGCTTCTCCATCCGACTCACTTTCAATATCAAAATCTGCTGACAGGTCCGCTTGAAGGACGACAGGCACTCCAAGACTACCCTCCTCCGCAACCTGCTTGATCTCCTTCACGAGAGGCTGGAAACGCGTCCACATCGCCTCCATGAAGAACAACTTCTTCTCTTTCGCAAGCGCAAGTAGGTCACGGAGCTCCGCTGCGTTGGACGTTGTGGCCTTCTCGCACAAGACATGCTTTCCTGCGTTGAGCGCATCCTTAGCGTTCTCATAGTGCATGGTATGCGGTGTGCCTTCATAGTTAAGAGGGCGAAGATAAGAGTCAGCATTCGCATAGCATGGAATTGTGTGGCTCACCGATATAGATCGCGTCGACATTCTGCAAGGCACCTTGGTCAATAATCGTCGACGAGTATATGGCGAATCATACATACCGGATCGGCGTACACTTCGGCGTACGATCCGTAGGCTTTAGCATTAGTCTTGGGAGCGTGCTGGTTTATGAACTTCTGTGCACTCTCGACGGTGCGCGAACCGACAGCGACGACTTGGTGAACAACGTCGTGTACATCACGTCTAGCATGAACGTCATCTAATTAGTATTACTCGTAAATCGCTACGGTGTTTCGGATGCGTACTCCTTGGGATCCGCTTGCAAGTCCTGCAAACGAGAAGTTGTAGGTTAGTGGTGCCAATCTCCACAACCTATGGGTGAGATCGAGACATACAATCGTAAACACTTGAGAAATCCAACCTGTGGCGATGATGCCCCATTTGAGAGTGTAAGGTGTTCCTGCCATGTTGTCTTCTGTCCTGCTGTCAATCGTACGAGTCCAGTGGCTAAGTGTCTGCGAGGGAACGATCGTCCTTCGGTCGACGTCTCCCTCCACATATATATGTGCACGACCGCTTGCTCTCGTAATCACGGACAAGGTCCGGATTGGGGGCAGATATGTGGGAAGAACCTCGTGCTCACTGCTAGCAGATAGTAGCACATATCTATGAGTCTATGACGTCGAAACCGAGCTTACTGAATGATTATCTGATTGTTGATATGGACGTATACATGTAGTACACACCGGTACGGAATCCGAGAGCTCTAGGCTGGAACTTCAAGTTCTGGCATAACATCATAGGCTGTGTGTGCTCTGTGGCGTGCTCTATCAGTAGCACTAGACAGCCGTCCAGTTATGCGCCTGAGACTGGAAGAATCGATTATCCGTTATCACCATGTTGAAACACGCATGAGCGTGACTTGGAGTACTTTGAAGGTTTAATTAGATTTGATTATTAAATATACCAAGGAAGGTCAGCTAAAGTCCAATAAATAGAACGGCCAGTGGTGGTCCAATAGTAAAGGACAATGTTCTGCTTAAGGACTCGAAGGGAGACGATGGTATCTAATCAGACCGCTTGAGGAGTCGAGCGTACATAACCGGATTTTCTCCATAATCAAAAACAATACCAAGGTCCCCAGTCAAGTAGTCAAATAGTCGGTTCCTCATGGCCGCCTCATTCAGTTCCAGAGGATCTATGTGGTCTCCGAGACTGAAGTATCTGGCATAGAGCAGCAGAAGAGACATAGCTTCTTCACTGCTGCGGCAATTGGTGAATCCGAAGAGGTATTGGACCATCACGCAGGGGGCGCGGTTGTACATGGGCGAAAGCAGTCGCTTGAGCTTCCATACGGGAGTCGGGTCATCCAGAGGGGTCTTCAGGGCATCGGCGAACAGATGCTCGCGAATACCAGAATGGCTGAGGTCTATGTTTTTGCTTTGAAAGAGTCGTGGGAGAGTACGATCCCGATAGGCTTCGAAAACCTCGTCGAACGTAGCCTTCAAAAATAGGGATTGGTAGACATTGTAGATAGTCTGCTCTTCGGAGAGGTTCGACGCCGTGCAGACACCAAAGCTGATCCACAAGCCGGTGCATGGGCTGACGACAGAGCCGCACAAAACGGAGGCGCAGAACAAGAAGCAGTCGTAACGCGTCTTGTCCGATTGAAGTTGCTCCACATAGGCCTTAATCTCGCCGTTGGAAGTATTTGACGGTTTGCCTTGGTATATCCAGCCTGCACGAAAGAGATCCTCCAAAGGCCGAGAGTCGTTGAGCGTAAATTGCTGCGGTGCTGCGAGGATATCTTCATGCGCCAGGAACCAACGATAGTATTTGTCGTCTTTATCTTTGTATACGCCTCGAATTCCTTGGACGAGAGTGCTAGAGAGTCGCCACTGCTCGAGCTCGCGTGGCTTGACGTTGAAGTCCCTGATGACTCGTGTGTACAAGCCGAGAAGACTTTCGCGGTCCGCGGTAGTGGTCAGTCTACCGTTGGTGAATCCCCAATTCATAGATGTAAGCCCATCGGCGGGAAAACCGCCATGGTATATCGCGCAGGTGAGGATATCCGCGGAAGTAATAGGCCGCTTGGGGTGGCATTCGAGGATATGGCCGCGCCTCCAATGTTCGGTCTGACAGCGTTTATCACAGTACCAAGTGGACCGGCATCCTACGCATAGACGAGAGGTAGGAGAGTGGCAAAAGTCGCACGGGTGGCCAGGCATGAGGATGTCTATGGTCAAAGAGCGACACGAATGGGGAGGAGTAGATTGAGGAGTGTGATACTATATGCGAGCACATAGGATTATCAGGAGACTATGCGTCGTCAATGGCAGCAAATTGAACGCACCTGCCGCAGCTTTTGGCGAGAAGAGGGTTTAGGGACGTCAAGTACTAGGAAGGGCCGGCGAAGCTGGAAAGCTGGGCTGTCGATATTAATACTCAGAGAAGAGGCACGCGTGCAAGCCCGAAGAGGCAGTTGGGAGTATGTTGGGCCTTTACTATCACTCTGCCATCACGGCCTTCGAATACCTTTCATTATGCATCTGCGCGGCCTCTCAGGGTCACCTTGGTATCAGAAACTTGAACAGGCCTCAATGAAGCATCCCAGGCCAACGTTGGCTGTAATATTCATGGCACATAGAACTGGAGTAGGCAAATGTCAATTAAGGAAATAATAGAAGTACAAAGAAGAGAAATAAGATCCACATGCCAATATCGGAATACCATAAATCAAGGCCGTAGGCCAGCTACGGTACAGTCCGCGAATTCAATGCCTCTTTCACCGTGCTCCTCTCGCCTAGCAACGCGAACATCTGCCACCGTTGATCACGCACTTCGCTCTTCCGCAGAAGGTACGGATCGTCGTCGGAATTGTCATTCTCCCCTAACGCGAGACGCATAGCGGCCGCGGACTTGTAGGGTAACATAGCGGGTGATATTGTGAATAGGGTGCTGAACGAATTAGCGGATAGGTGGCTCGTCGAGGAGTGCCGTGAAGATGGTTTGATAGAGGTTATAGCATGGGAGGTAGATGTCATGGAGAGAGCTCCGGTTATTAGCTGTTTGAGCTTGTACTAAACATAATAATAAATATACTGTCATAGTGCGTGAGACGGCGAATGCGCATACCTCAAAGGCGAGCATGAGTAGATGTCCCACGTTACGATTCGGAGCAGCAAGATTGTGTTGAGCCGAGATGAGGTTGATGCGGTCTGATATGTGTTGGAGGGTAGGTGCACGGGTTACGGAAGCCAGATGTAATGGGAGCCTGCTTCCCGGGGGTTCTGTTGGTAGAACAGCTCAGAACAGACAACGTCCTTCATAAACAGCATACACACCTCCACGCTCGGGTAGAAGCACCACCCCTCTCTCCATTGCGATCTCATCCCTCTCGCGCCTCGGTTTACGTTCCGTTCCTAAAGCTACCGTTTCCAACCCGCGTAACCGTTCTCTCTCCCGCTTTCCTAAACCGACAATCCATCTCTTGAGTCTTGTAGAGCGTAGGGTATATGTATCATCGTCCTCCCCTTGATAAGGGAGCGTACGTCTTCTCTTCCGAGGTGGTGGGGCAGGTGCGTCCGGTGGTGGCGTTGGAGGTGCGAGATGTGCAGAAGGGTCCAATAATGATACAATCAATGAGTTGTGTAGTTGGACTGAGTATATTGAGCTTTCTCGGTATTATGTGCAGGTACAAAGAGTACATACTGGACGTAATGTTGTCCGGTCCAAGACAGTTCTTGATCTGTTCATCGAATTCAACTCGGGAGAGGCGGCCACATAGGTATTCCTGGAAGATCTTGTAATAGAGTTGTGTATTAGGTCCAAGTGCTGCAGCCAATTGGGCCTTTATCGTAGACGTCGACGAGAGCGACATGGTCGATGCTCATGAGAGCACTGGCCGCCGTGAAGTGAATCATGCAACGCCACAAAGGCCAAGGCGCTTGCATCTCCTTTTGTGGACAATAAACGCCCATTGACCCTATATCATTCCAGCCTTGTGACTACTACAACCGCGTACTCCTTGTCGTTGCTGCTCTGTTTTATTTTGCTCTCGCATCTTCGTAGATTCATCTTCATCGAAATCCTTTAACATGGCCACCACATACGCAGACCAGGCCTCCCAACAAGCCGCCGCTTACTCCGCCTATACCCCTACACCCGCAGCGCAGGGCTCCTCGTCGCAACTCGCCACTCCGGATCCATCACAATACGCTAGCACCTCTGCAGCACAACCGAACGCCGCTTCGTCGTCTAGTCAACCAGCAGGTTCTCAGTCGCCGTTGAAACAGGGAGCAGAAGTGACGAGGAAAGATAAGACGTTGGCGGAGTTCCTGCTGATGTTGGATGACTATGAGCCTTTGGTACGTCCATACTCCTCTTGACATAGCGAGTGATCATGCACTGGTTTATGGCAAATGGCTTGCGTCTGAAACGCGTTGTTGGACGGTATAGGTGCTAACACCTGAATCATAGATCCCGAATGAGGTCACGGACTATTACCTCCAACGGGTAGGTTTCGAATGCGAGGACGTTCGATTGTGAGTGACACGTCCTCTCTCCTATATCTCCTATGACTCATTCACATATCCCTCGCCCTGTCCACAGAAAACGACTGCTGTCCCTAGCCGCACAAAAGTTCGTATCCGACATAGCACAAGACGCATACCAACACGCTCGGATACGCACCAACGGCGCCGGAGGTCGCTCACGAGCAACCCAGGGTCCTACATCAGCAAGAGTGAGTGTTTTCGACATATCCTTTATTACTCCAATATGCACAAGTAAATTTCGATGCCATGCTCACGCTTCCGTATCTGCGTTCAGGACAAAACAAAGACGACTTTGATGATGGAGGACCTCAGCAGTGCGCTGGCAGAGTACGGCATCAACTCGCGCAAGCCCGACTTCTACATGTAATATCTCGCCAGCGGCTGTGAATCTCGGTTTATGCGAGTGTATTCGTGGTTTGGTACCGGCTGAACACCACCGCAAAGTAGCGTGTACTCTCTGGACGTTCTTGAAGCCTTCAACATCCTTCTCTCTCCCTTCATTCTTGACATCGCTTTCTACCATTTTCCTGACTCGCACCTCACTATGTATACTGTACACTACCTTACCCGAATGCTATCTCCTTCATTGGGGCCTTGCGCTCAGAGTTCGAATCGCACTTGTGGCCACAGCACACAAACATGGCCGCCAGAACGCTAGCGGTCAAATTCTCCATTAAATCCCCACAAGAAAATAACATACGACTTTGAACGTAAACAATAGCAGAGATATCTCGACAACAGCACACATGCAGGGAAAACAAAAAGTGAACATGGCATACTCTCGCCCATTAATACTATTAAACTGTCCTTCACTGATCGTCTCGTATCGCGGCCTCTGTCGAAAGCGGGTCAGTAAACAGAACGAGAGAGAGAAAGACGGAAGACACGCACTGAAGAACTCATACGACATCCAGCACAGTGCGTTACTGGGCATAAACGTCAACACCCGCGGCGCCAACCCCCTCGAGAACCCCTTCAACCCGTCCCTCGTCCAAATAATCCGGAACGCGTCCTTGAGACCCCTCGCATGTCTGATCTCCATGTCCTGCGAGTTCCCTCTCGTCTGCAACAGCGTCTTCGCCACGTCCAGCGGCGTAGTCACCGCACCTGCCACCGCACCCGCGAGACCGCCAGAGACGATATGCGTAGAAGGAGAGTACACGCCCGAGGGGTTGAGGAGGGTTTTGAGTTGCTCGTAGACTGTGAACTGGACAGCGGTGAAGGGGACGGTCATGGTGAGGGTCGTGGGGTAGGAGACGTAGAAGGCGTTGAGGCCTTCTGTGCGGTAGACTGTGCGTGCGCAGGTGAGGGCGGAGCGGAATTCGGACTGGTGCATCTGCATTCTTTGTTTGATGACTGTAGATGTGGGTGGTTTATGAGGGCACAAGATGTGTGCGGCGGGAAATGAAAGGACTCACCATCGAATGGGTTCATGAGTGCGTCACTGGCGATCGTCGCTGAAGCACCTGCTAGTGCTATTGTGGGAAAATCGTCAGCATTGCTCTTATCCGTGGGACGCACGCGCCCAAAGTTGCAGCTACGCACAAGTGGCAATCCATTGGTTCTTCACGCCGTCCACGTTTCCTCCTGCAAACTCCTTGACTGCCTCATATGTACCGAAATGTACCGCGTGCGCTGGACCGGCGCCCATAATCACAGATGAGACTCCACGCCACAGTGCGCGCATGCCCTCGGTTGAAGATATGCGAGTGAAGGCATTGCCAATGCCGGTGTAAACAGCTGCTGGTGACGTCGCAAAGACTTGCATTCGTGTCTGCGGCGGGTGATTTGTTCAGGCTTTTGAGCGAAAGAGGGAGGAATCTTTTTACGCACTTTAATGCTGTCCACCGGGAACATCACAGCGTGCTCTGAGATTCCGGCCTGGGGAGAAACCCGTTAAATTCGACTCTCAACTACGCAATCTCAGCCTCTGCCCAAGCACTGTTCTCCGCCTTGGTTAATAAAAGAAATTAGTACTCACCAGGGCACCTGCGATCATGCTGACCTGGCACATCCGTCAGCAACCTATTCGTGTTGTACGTGCGAAAAAGCAACTCACACCTAACCCGGCGTTCGGTGGAAGACCCTCATACTCGACTTCTTCGATGGCCTCCATTGTATGCGTGGCAGTTGAAGGTAAGGGGAGGGTCGTTTCGGCGCTGCAAAGTTACTTTAAAGCCCGTTTGCTGACGTCGGATGTGATGCAAGTGTGCCGAGAGGAACTCGTTGTCCCGAAGAGCAGAACAACTGCGCAGAGAAAGATGAGTGCGTGGTCGTGATAGATGACTGGGTAGTTTGTGAAAGGGAGAGGAGTTGATCTTGTAGGCGGAGAAACTCACGTATCAGATAAGTGCTAACGAACAAACTCGTGCTGCGTGTCCGATGGGTCTGACGTAGCAGAGCCGGGCTAATTATCCTGCTGGACAAAGGATAGCGTGAGCCGGCTGAGTACGAGCGCGTTGGACGTGGTGGTGGTCGGTAGACAAGACGCAGCAAGACCGGAGTTGGTCTGTGGCAAGGGTGGTCGCGTACCTGCGGATACGAGTGCTAAGGACCGTGTGTCCGTACCTCTAAACCCGTGTGACCTTCGCCCTTGTTTTTTCGCTCGGCCGTCCGGATAATGCACTTGGACCAGCTGACGGTGTGCGAACTCGATGTCCGCTTTTTATGCAGACGTGTGCACGCTGACGGGGAGGTGGTGGTCGAGGAGGAAGGTGGGAAGACTGCCGGCCAATCACACGCGCCGCCCACTACCTCCGCCAATGACAACCCCCGCAGCGTTTCACTTTGCACCGACCACACCCGAGCCCGACGGCCGTTCTTACGCATGTTTTATTGCTAACAGATGCGTCTCTAGCGGCCGTGAGATACACATCCGCAACCTCTCACAAGGATGCAAATTTCGAGGATATTTATTCTCAGCCAATCGTGGCCGTCTACGAATCAGCCAATCAGCGCGCGAAGTGACTCACAGTCGACTCTATTGAGGTGGGAAACAGATGTGCTATGAATACTGAGATACACGCAGCCTTCGTGTGGGCCGGAATAGATACTCGGCCATGGCAATTCATTTTGGAACACACAGCTGACGGGGCCCGGCATCTTATCAGCTGAGAATAGAGTCGCCAGCCCCGGGGTACGGCAGCGGTGATCAAGAAACATTGAGAACAGATGCACTGACAGCCTATCGAAGACCCGAAGTACATTAGGTTTTGTGTGGCAGGACGGTCTGGAGTAGTAATGTGGCGTCACAAGTATGTATTGTGCTGAGGGATACCTAAAGAAAGAGATGTCCGGTGAGCTTGTGACCAGGGAGCGGATAGGACGAGGCCCGGTACAATGTGGAGACTCACCGAGACGAGAAATTATTAGGAGCTGTGCACCGTGATTAGGAAGTTGGGCATATGTATAGTGCATTCTCAGAAACCTAGTCCGTGTTTGAGTCACACAGTCGAAATTTTTCAAAAAAGGACACGTACTCATGCTACCAACTCCACGAACTGACTTGCCACGTTCTCTATCAATCCGACGCGTCTTCGCTCTCGGGCTCGTAGTCACTGTCACCAACCGAGACATCCGATTCGTCGTTGTCATCGTCTGAACTGTTATATTCCTCTTCCGCAACACTTTCCTCTTGCACCGCTCGCGCAGATGATCTCGTGACTCTCTGCCTCTTGATAGCAATGCCGTCGCCTGAACTGGCGTTCCGTCGTTTTTTGCCAGTACTCGAATAACGTTCAGATCCATGCGTTGCTGCAACGTCAATTCGCTCGCCCAAACCCACAAATTGATCTTTGGTCTTGTCCATCAGACCATCCACCTCGAGCTTATCAGCGGCCGATTTCAATGCTGCTATTAGAGTCGAATGAGAGTCCAGTTCACGTGGTCCATCCCTCTGAGAGGCGGGCTGGAGAATTTTGTCATCTGCGGCTTTTTTTGACAGGCTTGGGTCTGCTGAAGTAGATGGGATAGCATTCAGTGGAGGCAGGCCCGGTAGTCGTTGGGGTGGCGCGTATGTCAAGTCTATATCCGCTGTTGAAATATCGCTGGAGGTTATGGCATTTATACTCTCGAGCAGGATAGGTGCATACCTTCGCCAGAGTACTTCTTCAGTGCATTGGCATCAATTCTCTTGTAATGCTCCTTGAGTATATCATAGAGGCGAGCAACAAGGTTCTCGAGAGCCGTTGAGACATAGCCAGATGTGAAGTTCCAATCCAGCTTCCCTGCAGTCGCACAGAGCATTTTATCGTTACCCCCGCGTACCAAACCCCTGTTCGTCATAACACTGCGGTGAAAATATTCGTTCACGTGATCGCTCAGATCCGCATTTGTTGCGTTAATCTGGACAAGTTTCGCATCAGGAGTATCTGGGCGGATGAGGGTCCAATTATGGCGGTGGAACCGCAAGCTGCAATACGTAATGACGTAGATGAACGATTCCAGATCGTCCGCCAGATCGTTGGGCTTGAGGGGGTACTTCAGTGAGACAGCCGACATGAATGGCCACGTTCCCTATCACCGAACATGTGTATTAGAACCTAGCTACAGAGTCCTCCGAATAGAATAATCACTCACGGAGCGGTTGTTCTGAGTTCTTGGCCCATTCAGCCCACTTTTAGACTTACATATATCCCAATCTACAAGAAGGCCTTTCACGTTGTTCGTCCCGGATTCCATTTCCTCTGTAATTTCCTCGTCTTGATCGACTAATATCATGATGTTGTTCGCACTGATATCCCGGTGGAGGATACCATCGTCTTCTATCTCCCAAGTCGCCTTGTGCGCTAGAAGATCCCCAGTTCAGTAGCGGAAAGCGAGACGGGAGTTGACATACCCTTCAAAGCATGGAATACTGCAGTGATAAGCTGACCAGAATGCGCATAGGTATCCAGAGCGCGCGCAAGTTCTGCCAGGACGAGACGGCAGTGTACGCGCTTGCATGGAGCCTGATCTCCCTTAAGGTATTCATCAGTGACAGTCTTCTGAGATCCTCTATTCACGTCTCCACCCGCGATAGCAGTGGCAACGTAAGGGACTTTGGCCTTCGCTAACACCTCGTAGATACCGAGTTCTTGGGGAATGTCCGCCGAATCAGGGCGCCAGTAATCCTTCAAGAACCCCAGCCGTTCGGTTTCCAGAATGAATGCCACATATCCCCTGGTAGCGCGACCGATGAGAGAGTACGAGGCGGTGCTGTACTTTCCTACAAAAAACTCGCTTGCCCCGTTGTCCCCGATAGGGGGGCATGTAATCTGCGAGACAGGAATTAAGACGGTGCTATAACAACAACGAAGGATGAGCACATACCTTGTAGATTGGATGCAGTATTCGCGTCGTGGGATGAAGTATGCCTTCCGCGCATTCACGAGCATACCAATTCTTATGGCGTATCTGAGTGAGCTTCGTGATTTCCATCTCATCAGCAAGGGTCGTTGATGTATCGTATCCAAGCTCTGCTCGAGACATGAGCGCCAGACGATATACGAAAGTGAGCAGTTTTCGAGGCTTCTTCACGAAGTCGAAAGCGGTTGAAACTATACAACCTGTCCGGTCCCAACGCATAATACGCGCCTTAGTGCCGAAGATGTACAGCACAAAGACGAAGGTTCGGTGTTGACGGAGCATAATCTGACTGGCGTACTTGGCGAACTGAGCTTGAGCGTGTTTTCCTTTATTAGTTTGCCGCAGAAACTTGTTTCCCTTGAAATAGAAAGCAGATTCAACAGCGTTACGCTCCACTTCGATGGGAAGTGTCATCCAGGCCCACGCCGTGCGCGCGATACACGTGTCCTTGGTGATAGAATCGTCCATGTCACGAAAATAGCCTGCGTTTGCCGCGTCCGTAACAGGATACATCGCCAAGTGGGGCTTCATGTCGTCCTCAGATGTTTCGGGCCAGGCGGAAACATCTTTGAACACGTATTTCTCCCGCTTGGGATCAACTTGAACAGAGCCTGCTACATCAGCAGCCGCTTGTAGGATAGCACACTGGTGGGGTATGAAAGCTTTGAATACGGGGATCTTGGAGAACAAGGGCTTTAATACGCACGAGGGGCTCGTATGACTCTTTCTCCTTAGTGACTTTGCACAGGCGAGCAAGCTGCGGCTTCACCGTCTCCATCAGACTAGTGTACTGGTCGTTCGACAGATTCGGGGCAGGTGAGCCGACCTTCACATGAGACGATAAAACGGTATCAATATGTTCTTGGTAATAGCAGACTTCCATCTCTCGCTGTAGCTTGTCCGAATAATCCTTTGTTTGGTACTGCAAGAACGCGGAGACCTCCAATTGTGTACGGCAAGGTAACCCAGGCCACTGGCAGTGCAAGTAGTACTATAACAGACGGTCAGCAACTTGAGAATGAACCCGAGACTAAGAGCACATTGACCTACTATGTTTCTCTGAAGGCAGCCCTTGTCACTTATACCACAGAATTCGTCGCGAGACTTGTGATAATACTCAGTGGCCACCGTCACGGTGACAAGAAGTGACAAGTTCAAGTTCAGGGAATGATGCCAGCCAATCACGGAACAAGCCGAGTTTATCTCGATCTTCTCATCTGCCCAAAAAGGCAGTGTAAGTACTGACTCCGACCCCTTCACTTTGGACGTGGGTGAACCCGGGTCGTTTGTTCTTATTCTTTCTTATCTTATGTGTGGGTATTTTGTGACTAATCGTTCAATTTACTGTTATGTTGCTTGAGAGACTTCGGCCAGACACATATATAATTACAATGTACGTTATCAGAAACCTGGTTCGCGTTTGAGTCATACAGCCGAGATTATTAGAAAGTAATACGTACTCAGCGTTATGGGCGTAGATCGGATTGTATGGTAATGAGGCATCTGTGAGGCACTAGCATGCCCGCGCTGTTTGATCCAGATCAGCCCAGTCAACAGACGAGCGAATATCAGAATCACAGTGTGGCCGCGCGCCACCCTGCAGATTCCCTGCCAACTTGACATGGACAGCCCCCAAAAAGTCATCGATTCCATTGTTATTATTCAGGACAAACGGCTTCAAACACCCAGACTGGCCCCTCCCATGAGTTTGAGGATATTATCAGACCAAGACTGCTCAATTGAGAAAACCATGTGAGAAGGTCAGATTCAAGTCCGTGTGCAGACAGGCCTATGCAGCATCTCGCGGTTCTGGTTACGTGATCACGGAAGATAATGAATACAAAACAGGTAGAATAGCGGGCGATCCTGGATACATCAGCTTCTGTGTATAACGATACAATCTAAAGGAGAAAAAACGACGCCACATTTATGTGGACTTTTGGGCCGCGGCAAGCCTGTCGTGTTCTTCGATATCCCTGCAAATCAAACAGTAAGTATCGCTCGTGGACACATCAAAATTAGACGCACCGTGCCTCCCATGGGTAGTCGAGCCTATGCAAAGTGGTCAGCTTATTACCATCAACGCGAATATTCAAGGGCTTACCAGAGATCATCGATTTCCTCACCAGCAAAGTATCTAACACGAGAATAACGCGTAAATACAGCAGCAAATGATAATTGGATAGACTTACGGGAGGTCCTCAGGCAACTTGCCGAGCTTCTCTTTCCGCTTGTTGTGCACAACGAAGATACCAAACTCGGTGCGCTTGCCTTCGCGTTCAGCTTCAGGCAGCGCCGCGAGCTCCTTCTCAACGTCCTTCTTCAGCTCAGAAACAGCGTATTGGAGTGTCTTGCGGGAATCATCAATCTCATCCTGGAAGATCAAGGTAGAATATTGAGTCGTGGGTACTAGAGAGATCCATAGCGGGACGCACGATAATGAGAGCCCTTCTCCCGAGCAGGATCTGTGCACCTTCGGGACCACTGAATCAAGGCGGCGTGAGCTTTCTGGAGATACGCAGACCAGACTGTACATACAGCCACTGTGTGCGAATAACCTCCGTGCCTATCTGCTCTGCGGTCGTGCCTGGCAGGGACTCGTATAACGAGAGGCCGATAGCGACGATAGGGATGTTCCTTCCTGTATTTGGGTTTTTCAAGAATGTACGCTAGGATATAGCGAAGATATCAATAGATTCTATGTAATGTAGACGGATGACAATAACTCACCAGCACACGCGCGGGGAAGAATCCTCTGCATAGACAAGCAACGTTAAACAACCCGTCTCGAGCGGATCGAGCAAGAATTATAATACTTGCCCTCCACCTAAAGCGTAAACAAGCAAAGTGACACAGAATTTGTCAGCGCAGATCCTAGAAGCCAGTTCGGCATATGTAGAAGGACCCGCTCAGGTAGCCTTACCGATAGCGATGAACAAGTCGGGCTTGTAGTCGGCGATCTTCTTTGCAGAGTCGCGGATGAGGTTGTGGACTTCATTGTACGTTACGCGGTGATGTTGAGGCTCAGACATCCTGGTGAATATACAAGCTGGAGAAATAGAACAAACGAGGAGAAGAAGAGAGATGGTAAGAAAAAAGTCAAGCAGCCTCAGTGGCTAATCAGCAGCTCAGATCCGATCTGAGATTGCTGTTATCGCGGTGATGGCCGTAGGCGCTTCAAGTTTCTGAAATGTCTCGAATTTCTTCGAGTCCCTCCTCCTCAACTTGCTATACTCTGGCTTCAACTTCTCGTTTCTCTCGTTGTTATAAACTGGGTATAGAAATTGGGAGCAAAATATGTCTGAAGGGAATTCAGGAGGGCCATCAAATCCGCCAAAGGCAGTACCTAGTCTCGTCAAAAAACAGTCCGACGTGACTCGCCTGGGCACC
>JAXQGX010000356.1:0-18604 GCA_037040455.1 Irpex sp. P115-07
GGCACGGCGGTTCCAGCCGGAAGTTCGACATGACTGGAAAGACGTCAACATCCAGAAGGTCCGTACTCCCTTCATCAGTCTCTTTCTTTACCCTGTATTCAGTCAATCGCAAACTAACTGCTCGCCAGATGGACGAAGCCCTCTGGCACAAATTCACTCAGCACCGAGACCTGCGCGAAGAGCTACTGGCCACACATGATGCAGAACTCGTCGAGGTTTGTTATAATCACAGGCTGTCTGTATGAGCGACGATCTAACTGTATTGAGTAGGACTCGGACAAAGACGCTTTCTGGGGTGTCGGGGCAGACGGAACGGGACGCAACGAACTCGGCAAAGCTTTGGAAAGACTGAGGACGAAGCTGCGCGAGCAGTCAGCTACGTAATGGTGCATCTCCTCGGTAAATGAGGAGTCGTACAGTCCTCGGGAGTTTCTTAGAGTTTTGGTATGTATAAGTATGTAATGTACGCTGGGAGCCTGTATTATGAGTCGATGTATTGTTATGCTGCTCGTCCGCACCAGTTTTTACGTGCATATATCTCGGTTTGTGCACATAAACTCTAGTGCAGACAAACAGCACAAATAAACGTACTTTGTCATGCATTTATTGCATACACGACGTCGCGACTACCGAAGACGTCCCTCGGACGACGGCCACAGCTCATGCTATAACGTCATACCGCTGATCTTCACGAAGCACCGTCCACCCGATATGGCCCTTCAGCCAATTCGCGTGTATAACGCCAAAACCCCTCGTAGCCTCTAGCCGGACGACGCACATCACACGTGTCGGCCGAAGCACAATGCAGAACAAACGAGGATTGTCGCTCGGATGCGTGCAGATCTGAAGGTGGCTGTTCTCGGAAAGGTTGCCTTGCATTGAGCACGAGTCGAATGCGGTGTACGAAACGAGGTGAACGTATATATGACTGAGTGCATGTATGTGCGTGGCCCGCAGTCGTTCCGCGTTACTTATAGTGCCCTCGCCCCTCGTCCCCGCTGCAAGTTTCCGAGCGTTAGAAGTGAATGATCTCGACCATGGCCACTGTAGCTTTTCGTAATTCTAGTCTCTGTGAGGTATGTGTAACGACTACCATCACTGCTACCGCTGAGGCTGACCAGCATCGGCGATCCAGTTCTGTCATACCAAGCCGAAATATGGTGGCCACCCCTTCTGTGGGAAGACCTGCGCTACACAAGCTGCAGGGCTCTGTACTGTGAGGGCATCTGTCCTTGGTAACTACAGTTTAGTGAAAACTTACGCCTTCCACAGCAATGCTACCAGAAGCCCAAGTTTGGCAACTACGACTATTGCGGGAAGAACTGTGCTGCGCAGGCGCAAGCACAACAACCTGCACCGAAACCACCAACGAAGCCGGCTTCCCAAGCGATTGCTCCCCAACAACAGACTGGGCCACTCAACATTGTCAAGCAGGTAGTGAATGCGGCGAAGAAGCCTCAGAAGGCTAATGCGGTGCCTGCTAGGCAAGCTCCCGCTCGTTGTGAGTATAACCAACGGGGATAAAAAGTGAATCGCTGACTTATCGCTCAATCAGCCTTTCAACCACAACACCAGCCTGCTACTCAAGCAAATCAGGCTCCCCTGGGCCAATGGGTCCACGCTGCAGCTGCCCAGATTCCTAACATCCTCACCACTCTCAGTCCCCCTGCCGCACCTGCTCAACAACAAGCCCGTTCCAGTAACGCGTCTGTCCCACTCACAACGAGCAAGTCATATAATACTCCTCCCACCAAACAAGTTGCTTTCACCGCTGGGCCGCCTACCAACATGAGATCCGCGCACTCTCAGCCGTACTCCCAACCCCAGACTCAGTCAAGGCACCCAGCACCACCACCGCACTTAATTGATCCACAGGCCCAGGCTGTATCACCAACTGTACTCGACTACCCCGACTCACCTGCCGTCTGTCAGCTGCCGGGGTGCGAGGAGTATGCACACGTTGATGCCAACGGAGACGTCAGCGATTATTGTTCGCAGGCCCATAGAGAGTACGTGCACTCTCATCTTCGTTTCTCCAGCCCTCTTTGAGTGAAAGTTCGACGCTGATCATTCATTCCTTGCATAGGGAAGCGGTGGATAAAGGCCTCGTCGATCCCTGTATCAAGTGCTTGATCATGCCGCAGAGCAAAGCCGATTACTTCTGTAGCAGGACGTGCCGAGAGGAGGCGTTGCACAAGGGCCTTGCCCTCCCTGCTTAGAACCTGGACTGCGTGCTTGTATACCGTCCTTCGTTCGTCCCCCCATGATCGCATCTAACTTATGCTTCCGCACATATTTATTTGTATCACCACCACACCCAATTTTCACTTGTAATTCGTCGATCCGTGTCATGCTCTCGAGAGTCGACGTCGTTCGTTAGTACAACTTGAATTTGAGTGATGTATTAGAATGACGTGTACGTTTAGTACTGGGAAGTAAGTAACGTCGGCCCATACTAAGGGGTTGATACATGTAAGCTACAATTCCGACCAACAGGCACCGTCTCCGAATGAATAAGCGGAGAAAAGAGAGTATGAATGAAATAAGCATAATGAAACTTGAAGTGAGTCCAGCAGGGAACTCCAAAGCATAGCAGACATAGCACGAAGGTGGAATAGTGAACGGCAGCGATGAAGGAAAGCGTGGGTGAGTGCAGTAGGGGTATAAGTGCCAATGAAGAGCGAAGAGTGAAGCATGGGTGGGTCATATAGTCACATACTGGAAAGAGGGCGAGCATAGGATATGGCTTAAAGCCACAGAGAGACGTTCCGTCGGCTTCAGCTTAAGCCTACGTCGGGAAGCCCCTCAACGTCCTAGCCGCACCTCCTCCAATCCTCCCCAACACGCTCCAGAACGCGCCCCTCGTCGAATCACCACCAGGGAAGCCTTCTCCTACAGCATGTATCGAGTTGAAGCTCGCCCATGCAGCGCGATCATAGTACGTCGCACCACCCAACGGCGAGTGATGTGGTGTCATGGCCTGGCCGAGTAGGAACGCCGTTGCCGCAGTCGCACCGACGACGAACATGATCTGTGACGTCGAGAGCAATGCATATCCTCTTCCGCCATACACATACGTGTTGTAGATGTTGTAGAAACGGCTTCGAGGATGGGGAGCCTTGCCGTCGCGTGTCAAACCTGTTCGAGCGGACTCGTCCACGATGCGATCGATAGCCGTGCACTCGACTCCCAGCTCTTCTTTCAGAGCTTTCCAGTCTGCAATGGCATCCTCGGATACACCTCCTGAGAGAGCCTTGATAGGAAGCTCCAAGCCAGGATGCCACTTCCTCAGAGTCTCATCGGCCACTTGAGCTGCTAGCTCGCCGTGATCGTGGCCGATGGCTTGGCCGTAGGTCGGCGGGGAGTCGTGAAGGTGTTCAGTCTTCGAATTCGAAGGGGTAGGGACGATCGTCGATGTAGACGAGGCCAAGGACTCTAGTTCGGACTCCTCGGTCTGAATCTCCGTCTCACTTGTGGAAGCGACGGGCTCGGAGGGCGGTTCGTCTGTCTGGACGCTGAAGGAGGATAGAACTGGTCGAACCTCAGGATCCGTCTGAACTGCGAAAGTACCAGTGACCGGGTCATGCTGTATCTCCGCATCCGAATATGTCTTCGTATCCTCGACAGTGATGGTCTCGAATCGCTTCGCCCTACTGGCCACTTTCTGTGAAGAAGGTCAAACTCCTGTTCGCAGTGAGACAACCCATTCGGCCTGATGCATACCTTCTTCGTCCTTGTGATGATAGTTTGCACATACTCCTCACCCTCCGTATCCTCATCTTCAACAATCTCCCTTTCAACCTCCTCAGCCTCCTCTTCATCGTCCATCCCGCCGTCACCGTCACCATCCTCCGGCGCATCCCAGTCAACACCCTTCATCTCCCTAGCCAGCTCCGCCCCCAAACTCCGCCCAATACTATTCTTCGCGCTGGTGAGACCAGAAGTCGCTTGCCCACTAGCGTTCGACTGCCTCATCTCCTCCATCTCAAACTTCAAACGATCAATCGTCTCCTTCAAACCCAAATTCTCTTGCTTCTGGCTATCCAGCTCCAGCTGACTATGTTGAGCGGCGAGTAGCTCGTCCTCAAGACGTTTGACTTGGATCTGCCATTGGACGTGCTCGTCCTCCCATTTCTTGATGTCGATCGCCTGGAGCTCCTGGGTATTTCTGAGAGACTGGATCTCCCTATCACGCTCGGCCAGAGCGGTACGCTGGTTCTGGGACTGGGCTGTATGCGTGTTAGGCTGGTATTTTCACAATCAGGATATCGAATACATACTGAGTTGGTCTTGGTACAGGCTCTGAAGAGAGACATAGGACGCGCGAGAATCGTCGTACTTCTTCTCAAGTGCAGCGACCTGGTTCTCCAGCGAAGATATCTGCTGAGCGTTCTGCCTCTGTCACACACAAGTCAGCCATCGGGCAGCGTATATGTAGACAAGCCAATCACTAACCTCCTTCTGCTTAGTATCCTTCTCTTGTCTCTTAAACGCGCTTAAGGCATCATGCGCCTCCTGCAACTCTACCTCCAAGCTATGCAGCTGGTCGTCCGAGTCTTCCATCCTATGCTTCAAGTTATCCTCGGCCTCCTTCAGCTTCTTCCTCAGTTCTTCGTTCACCTTCTGAAGCGCCTCAAGCCTCTCCTCCATCATTATCGACGATGTGGTTGACGATATCGAATCACGAGGGTACCGGACTGCCATTGTCATATCGTCATCCTCCTCACCATCAGAGTCTGAGTCTGAGGAGTACGGGGACCTCCCTCTAGCAAAGTTCGCTTGCATGGCAGCGTCGAAAGAGGTCTCCGACAAGTCGCTTGGCGGAGGGGACATCATGCCCGTTGAGCGATTGAACGTCGTGCCATGCCCGTAGTCGTCATCTAGAGCGGAACCGAGACTACCAAAGCTGTTTTGCGGAAGCGACGAGTTCCGGGAGTGCGGTCGGGAGATGGAGCTGAAGTTGGGAGAGCCGATGCTAATAGGAGAGAATGAGCCCGTTGGATTGGAGTAGGGCTCCGGAGTCGTTGGACTCGGTGGTACCTGAGCTCGTGCTATACCGCTTTGCGAACGAGAGAAGGCCACAGGCGGTGCTGAAGCGGACTGTAGGGAGTATTAGCAAATGCAAGGCTATAAGCTCGATGTCACATACCTCATTGTCACTCGTAGCACGTCCACGCGTTCCTGCATCGCTCTTACGACGCGACGGGGGTGGTCGCCGAGCCCAGCTAGAGGGGGCGCCAGTCAACGGCGTCGACCGTTGCCGGGAAGCTGCATCGAATGGTGATTCACGAGCAGAGGGTCCACGGGACGGTGGGCGTGATGGCGGACGCGACGGAGGTCGGCTGCTCGTTCGTCCTCCATAGACCGAGGCACCAGATACATCTTGACTCGTCGATCGCGAACGAGCGTATGCCACGAATTCTGTCTTTTCTCCCGGTCGCCCACGTCCAAGAGGTACTTCACGTGTCGCAGGAGCAGACTGCTCTGTTGCAGGCTGTGGACTGGACTGCTGGAGATGGAGGATAAGTTGGCTGAGGACAGCGGGGGTGATTTCGATCGTAGGGTTGGTAGTAAATTGCTGTACAAGGATTGCTTCTTCCTCTTTGTTCAGTAGTTTAACCTGATTGTGATTTGCTGAGAACGATTGCAAGATATCAGCTATGGCATCTGCGGGTATAACTGGTTGGTCGTCCGCGTTCGGATTAGCCTTCGGGTGCTCGTTAAACAAGTCGAGTAACTCTTCTTCGAGGTCTTCAACAGATTGGCCGTTTCGCCCGTGACTGTCTTGGGTCGCCATTACATGGAATAGTCTTCGAGAGGTCGAGAAACGCGATTTGCGGGCGGGGGAGATGATAGTTCGAATCCAACCTCTCTTGGCCGCTGGCCGCTGGGGATATGACCGCGTTATTTGTGCTTATTTGTCAGCCCAAATCGTTCAGGCCTGTTCAGGGTCAATGCTGTCGCGACAAGCCTCTCTAAATTGTTCTACAGAGGGACTAGGTTTGAGCAAGATGGCCACTGTTGGCCTATACAGAATATTGAGTGTATAGATGGACAATGGGCCATATTGCAGAGCTACACTCTCGGAAGCAAATCACGAGCGCCCAAATCAACTGCCTTTTCGGGACCCGTGCCGAGCTGTAGCGCCATCATGCGAAGCAGGAAAACAATGAGAATCGACGCTGAGCAAATGCTATAAGTATAACTTGTCTATGTCTCATCTATGTGTGTAAGGGAAGTAGGTGCCAGACAAACGCAGGTGGAGAGACACTAATACAACATGTCACACTGAAGAAAAAATGAGGCCGACACCGGGGCATGGGCGATCTATGCAGAGATGGAATGGGGGTTGGTTGATGGAGATAGTGAGTAGTATGATAGGCATGATAGTATGAAGAGTGGATATGCGATGGATATGTCCGTTCATCTATGAGGGGGTAGAGGCAAAATATGATAGAAAGAAGAAAGAAAAAGACACAAACAATGACCGTCCATATGCATCAACATTAAGCAGGAACGAGCTCGCGAGTCTGCGTGCGATCTTCAGCAGCGTCCCTCCTCCGCTGAGTCGGCGAGTTCATCGGCTCGAGGACAGATGCCGATGGCCTCCTCGTGCGCACCTCCAAATGCACGTTTTCCTCTGAACTGCTCTCCTCGTCCTCCTCCTGGTACAGCTGTCGCATACTAGGTGTATGTTGCTCGCAATCCGACGTCGTCCGGCTCCCCACCTCTTCCTCCTCAGAGCTACTCGACTCATACTGCTCGAACGTCGACGAACTCCTACTCCCTCCTGCCTCCCGAGATTCGTACAACGGTTGCGCCAAAGGACTGGTAGCGTGGGATCTATATTGACTTTGCCTTTGCAGCGCGTTGGGGTCCTGCGCAGCCGGGTCGGGAACGGCCAACGTGTCCGAGCCTTCTATCCTCTGGAGCAACGCATGCGCCGCAGACAACACGGGAGGACCGAGCGACAAGGTCGACGATACGGTACTTAGAACTCCGCTGGGAACAGAAGATACAGGGCTCTGCGCAACTCCGCCCGCACCTATAAGGAACGTCTCGTTGTCCAAAGCATCGTCGGCCCGATCACCAGAGTATATACTGGTCCTATCGTCCGGCGGCCCACCGTATTGGCCAACCTCTCCCCAACTCGCAGCGCGCATCGCGAGACTGAACTGAGGGTTCCCGCCCCGTTGATGGAAAGCATCTTCGCTCCGCCGAGCAGACAAATCCCTGACCGGCTGGTGTTGAACGTGCAATTGTCGATGCGAATGTGAGGAACCATCAGCAGCAGGTGGCGTGGTAGGTGACAGCGGCGAAGTGGCCCCCGAAGGCAGCGTTGACGTGCTCACTTCGCCGGGAGAAGCTCCCCACGTCGCGGACGCAGGTCTCCACCACCATTTCGTCAACACTGATAGTCGACTTCGAGGACGGTCTGTCGGTGCGTTGGCAAGACTTTGTGCCTCTGTTGATTGGACTCGAGAGACTGAATGGGCCGGATCTGCGTTCAAGTAAACAGAATCAGAACCTGAAGGCGTAGTCCGAGGCGAAGATAGGCGGGAGGAAGAACCTGCATGCTGGGGAGCAGGAATCTGGAGCATGTCAACCGTGGGTTGGCCAGGAATCGACCCACGTCGTGGTTGGGAAGCAGATCCCTCAGCAGCATGCATGGACGAGTGCAGAGGGCGGCTAGACAAACACGACGCACCACCTATCTGAGTCTGCTGGATTCCTGACACATTTCTAGATGATCCAGCCTGAATATTTGTGCGAACGTCTATAGACGACTTGTTCTGCAATTGCGAAGAATGATGGTGGTGGTGCCGATGGTGCTTAGTTTTGTCCCGCTCCATCTGACCGATGGCAATGCTTTGAGCAACGCTTCGCTGTCGCGAAAGCTGGTTGTAAGCAGGCATTGACCTCGTGCCCACGCGATCCTGGTCGCGTCCATCCGCCGGACCAAGAGGATGGCGACGAAAAGAACGTTGAGGACGTACATTGCGGATGAACGAGTACAGGCCCTTCGCGAGGGACCGAGGCCAACGAAACTTGACAGAGGAGACGGCCGAGCTTGTTTCGTCGTCTGTCACCGCGAGTGACTCTTCCATGGCAGTTTGACGAAGCCATTGATGTCCATCGGGCATGTCGTGCAGGATCCATTCATGATGCTGATGACAACGTGTCAACATGTTACGACACGCCGAGAGCAAAGTCTAATGGCGTACCTTTACCCCGTCCAGAGTTATCCGCTTGTTGGGGTCCTTCTGGAAGAAACCATCTAGTAAACTGACGACCAGGTATCCTTCGGTCTCCTCGCCTGGCGGCGGTTTCGGCTGGAAACGTCCTCCGACAGGGATTCTGTCCGAGCCCATTGTATCAAGAACGGTCCAGTCATCCTCCACAATACTGGTATAGATGGCCCATTCGCGTTCACCAGTGAATGGCATCCTCCCAAACAGCAAGGCATACAGGGTGACGCCCAACGCCCATATATCAACCGCCTTCGTGATCGTCGGCTTCTTACGAGGGGTGGTCGCACCCGTACCTCCGGGGCCAGATGTACCTAATGTGTTCAGGTTACTTGCCATGCTGGAAGATGTGGAGGCGTCTGCGCCACTGTCGCACAGGATTTCAGGGGCCAGAAACGTCGGTGTACCTGCAAACTTGAACAAATCGGCCTCGTCCATGAGAATATCATCTTCGTGATTGTACCCAGCCTGTCCAGCCGCTGCAAGCTGCTGAGCGTATGAGAAGTGTGAGACACCAAAGTCTGCAATCTTGACCATACGTCGATCGTCTGACCAGAGTAGGTTCGCGGGTTTGATATCGCGATGAATGATGCCATGGCGATGCACTAATGCACGTTGGTACACCGCGAATAGGAAAGAACAGTCCCGTCAACACATGCGTGGGATGACAGATGGAAAGTAGTAGTACTTACAGTATTCTAGACCTAGGATGACGTCTCGACATATCCGACGCGTCTGAGAAACACGCAGTGTCGGTTCAGCTCCTTCAGTCCGCCACTTGATCTCTCCGCCGCCGAGGTATTCCATGACTGGTTACAGAGCATCAGTAAGGTATCAACGGGGGTAAGAAGATTCAGAAGCCGAAGACGCAGCAAGGCACGAAGCGCTTCAGATTTGGGGTTGTTTCGACGTGAGAGCAAGGTTCACTGGAGGGAGGGAGAGATAGAGCTTCCAATGTGGGAGGGTACTCACCCATGTATATTTTATCATTCAGTCCGTCGTCTATGACTTCCAGTAGCTTTACAACGTGAGGGTGGTTGCACTTCTTCATGATAGCTATTTCTTTCCGGATCTTTTGCTCCGTCGTTCCCAGTTTATCAGTAAGAGGGAGGTGAGGAGATGTCGGGAGGTTCTTCTTGCGCAACTGATTCATCCTGTCTACCTTTGGATTCTTGCGTTTGACGGATTTGATCGCCTATACACCAGCAGCAGTTAGCCTTTGAGTCTGGACGCGTCTGAGAGCGTGCACGACCGTGGCGTGCATGCATGAAGATACGAAGACTTACGACGACATTTCCTGTGATGGTGTCAATGGCAACATGCACCTCTCCATGCTGCCCTCTCCCCAAGCTCTGCTGGAACTCGTACTGGTTCACCATCTTCTTACCATGCTCCTCCTTCTTGTTTCGCACTCTCGCGATATGCGTCATGACTACCGCACCGTCTGGGGCAAATGAGCTACGACTTTGGGCGATCGAGCGGTCATCCGAAGAGCTCGTCCGCCGGTGGGAGATTGACGATGACGAAGACGCCATAGCTGGTGCGGGGGAAGTGGTGTGGGCCAACCTAGCGGACGACACTCGTGGTTAAAAGCCAGCCAGAATGGTTGTGAGGAATCTATAATGACTTTGTCGCGTGGTGGTAGAGGGAGAAGAAAAGGAAAGCAGACGGACGGCGACGAGGTCGAGGTATTTGAGAAGGAGAGTTGGTGCTACGACTTTCGACTGCAGTCCAGCGGGCGTCAAAGTGATAGTAAGTATAGGGCGCCTGTGAGCCAGCCGCGGCCATCAATTCAGTTCCATCTGGAGTTTAATTCACGCGGGCCAAGCCTGGCGCGTGCCGTACAAGGCGACTCTCCGAAAACATAACGATAATCGTGGCCGGGTACAATGCCAAAGTGAAGTGCAGAATGAACAGAACATGTCGCATGCCGTCTGATAATGTACACATCAAAGCTTCCGGAATACGTGCTAGAGTTGGTCGACTAAGACGACGCTCGGTAAGTGGAGCCCTCGTTGTTACTGGGTTGAAAGATAGGTAAATACATCGGAGGAATCAAGGGGAAAGGGCTGCAGCATTGTTAGTTAGCTTCGCGGATGTATATCCGTGTCAATTAGTTTACGATGGAACGCGACGTGCGTGGATGTGGCGGCGAGGATGCATGTTGTGCTGCCACCGTAGTAAGATCTACAGCGAATGCCATCATATCATTCCAGATCTCTGTCTCGACTTGATATTGTACATCTGGACTCGTATCTGTGCTCATCTGCCCCAAAAACCTCCAAAATTTAAGAACGAGGGCATTGGCACCTATCTTCCTCCTTCACGTCCTTCATAACCTACAAAGAATAAACAGTTGTAAGTACTGGCGGTTCCGTATGACAAGTGAGATGTGTCCGAGCTGAAATAACACAGCAAGGGCCCAAGGGGTGTGTAATATGAAACGCCACAAGATAGAAGCGATCAGAAACGGCTAGCCCAGCTCGGGGAGTATAAACGGAAGATCTCTCCCACCACAACGGAGTAGGTACTCATCTGGCCCACAAGGCGAGCTGTTCTTGACTGCGGATGAGCCCGGCCTCCCGAGGTTATAGAAGTGGGCGTATGTATGAGGATAGATGCGTGTACGGCCTGCAAATTGACCAGCAGAACGTATCGAGAAGCCGTGTAGGGAATCTTTATGCGTGCATAACGAAATTCATGCAAAGACCTGGTAAACGGAGAATACTCGTTCGTCAGGTCCCGCATGCGCGCGATCGGCCTCCCCAGCACCCCAGCATCGACCCGCTAGCACAACATGCCATCAGAAGTCCAGATGGCCCTCGTCTATCTGGTGCGCACCCTGGGGCTCCTGGATGCCGCCTTCATCACAGACAGAGGCGTATAACCGGTCAAAGGAGCTCCCAGATGTGCGAGGGGGCGTAAGATGGGTCCCACAAACGTATACCCCCATAAGATTTCTAGGAAAACGCGGCGTATGGAGAGCGGAGATGGAGGTACGTACAGAATCGACGTGCAAGCCACAGCCCTGTAGAAGCATAGGTAAGTAACCAGTCAACACTGTGAAGCGGCACATGCTCGGGCGAAAGAAGGAGGCAAAAATGCGAAATGAGGGACGTAAGATCAACAACAAGCTTCCGTTCATCAGAGCACACAGCAGATTGAAGTGTGGCGACAGCAGGATAGCTCCGAAATGAAGTAAACTCGCTTGTATGTTCCGACGTGTGACTGCCTTTCCTGTGCGAGGTACGCATTGCAGGACGTGCCCCACTACTTCGATGCACACGTATCATGCGACGTACGACACATCTGGACACGACACAGAGGTCTCGAGCCCATACCAGGACACATCGCAACAGATCGCGACCTGCCCGCCCTTTCGCCGTCAGCGAACTAGACAACGGATGGCGGTGGAACCTCAGAAACAGCACCCTCGGGTACCATACGGCGAATTTCCAGGGTACAGCGGCTGAGGCTCGCGGCAACGTGGTGTCAATGAGGCTACGGAACAAGGGGTTTCGGAACGGGGGATGAGGGGGATGGAAAGACGGATTGCCCAGTGGTGTTTCGTTTTTGCTCACCTTCCAGGTCGTCTTGCCGCAGGAGCCACACTTTACGGCGAAACAAGCGTCAACAGGCACGCTTTGGTCAACAACGAAAGCCATGTGTTATAATGTGGGCAAAGTAGTGCTGTAAACGTCCCGTTTGAGCAGTCGTTGAGGAAAGTGGCCGTGAGGGTACTCACAGGTAGTGGGATATAGGATCGTTGGTGGTGGTCGGTATCAGCTTTGGATCTGCTGCTTATCGCGGCTAGATATCGTCACTCACGATTCCGAATACAATCTGACCAAGCAAGTCACGCAGGATAACAGCCTGAGGTATTCGGAGAGACAGCAAGATATATTGCTGCGGGTAAGATACACCGCTACTTCGTCCATTTATTCCTCTCAGAAGCGCGTTCTAAGACTCGCTCATAAGAAGTTCAGGCTCAAAACGAAGCAAATGACTTGGCGAAGACGTCGAAAGGTCGTGAATTTGAAGGCGAAATGACGAGCGGCTATGCAATTTTCACATGCTAGCGCAAGTCCGTCGCTCCGAAAGGCCGAAAAGCGCCTGTGTGCCGCGGCAGCGTATGCATTGGAAGGACCATGTCTTCCTCCACTTGGCTGCGAACTTGAATGGCCTTAGGTTCATTGTGTTCTCAAGCACCAGAGGCCAAGAGTAAGTACCTAACATGGAAACTATTCTTGAACCTAGAGTGTCTGGAATAGGCAAGTAGTCTTCATTATCGTCTCACCATGTAAAGGCTCTGCTCCGGAATCACGTCGGAGCCGTCGTAGAACAAGCCTACTTCCAAAGTCTCTTGAGAAGGTCTTCAGGTATACATCGAATGCACTAGCGGCATCGCAAGGCACCATCGAAGTTATACTGTATGAGCGAGGCACTAGCTCACAATGACTGTGTCTCTAGTGCCAACTCGATCACCATGTGCAGGGGTACAACGAAGGGGTACGGGGATCGTCATGTTCTGACGCGGTCATAAACTGTCAGTTTAGCTTCCTGAACAAGAACTAGTGCACGCCACTTTGATAAACTCAGATAGCTGCGGTCAATCTAGAGAGGCAACTCACATGTGAAACTCCTTCGTACGATGGCCTACGATGGCCTGACCCTCCGACCAATCACGATATTTCAAGCATCTGAGATGCCGAACAACCACCCTTCTCACCAAAAGAAGAGATCGCAGTGAAAGCCTATTGGCTGTCATGGTATGAATACATTAGTACTTACAGACAGACGATGCCAGACGATAGCATATCGCTCTTCTACGCATCCTTTGCCTGAATTATTGCTTCCTTCAACCTCTTCAAAGCCTCATCCATGTCGTGCTCCTCAATAATACTGAACGAGGCCCTAACGTATGCAGTAGTCCGCTTGTTTGGATAGAATACTGTTCCAGGCAACGCCAACACACCGCGTTCAAACGCCTTAGACCGTATCAGCGCGTCCGAGTCTTCTTTGCCGTCGTCCAGCTTAAGCTTGAACCTATGCGGTTCATCAAGTTAGTGACTAATCAACGTGCCTCAAACATATCTGAAGCTTCGACGCGTACCACATAAACATCCCGGCGTCTGGTACGGTCCACTCTGCGAGTTCGCCGAGATTGCGAACCATAGCAGCCTGGAACATATCTCTCTTGTTGCGATAGAACTGTGCTACTCTGTCGGTGTGTTTGAGGAACCCATCATAACCCCAACGCGAAAGCACAGTCACTGCTAGCACTCCTGCGAGGGTATTCGGCTGCAGGTTCGCTACCATGGTCTAAAACGCAACGAAGCTCAGAATCGAACGGTCGAGTACGGCAAACTACGAGCGACTCACGTGTGCGTCCATAGCTTGTACAAGCCTGGAAGGTCCCGAGACAAACCCAATCCGCATGCCAGCGGAGAGGACCTTTGACAGGCTGTCGAACCTCAGTACGCGTCCTGGTTCTGGTAAGTCCTTCTCCAGAGAAAAATATGAAGGTGGACGGGGCGCTGCACCGTAGTACAGGTAATGATAAGGATCGTCTATTTGAATGGCAACGACTGAGTTCGAACTCTAGCCACCTCTTGAATGGACAACTAACCTTCTAGGATGATGAAATCGTGTACTCTTGCAAGCTCGAGAACTTCAAGACGGCGAGCAACCGTTGCAGTGCTACCAGAGGGGTTACCACCGTACTGAAAGTGGAGTGAGCAGCCTATACAGGAGGAGGGGTTCAAGCGGCGGAAACGTACAGGAACTGTATATAGAACTTTAGGTTTAGGTTTGCCAGCGGGCCAGTTTTCTAGAGTTTTGCGTATGTCGCCAGACAGAATACCATCGGCATCTACTTCTATCTCTGTAAGTGACGAGGATGGTCAATAGCTGTGTAGGTACGACACGGAGGCGGGATATAGACCTATAATATCGCAGTTTATGGTTTGAAACATGGGGCTGACGCCACTAGAATCAAGGACAAGTCTGAGCGCAGGGTCGGCGGACCAAACTACTGCCAACTTACGCATATACAGGCACCTCGACTAGTACGCTGTCTCCCGGATTCACTAGTGCTGTGACAGCCTGAGCAGAGTTAGTTTTCGGGAAGCTCGACAAAGTCAGAGAAACGAAAACGAAAATACCTTGTATATCAGATCCTGAGACCCGTTACCAAAACTAATTCTCCATCCCTCCCCTCGCTTTCGCCCTTGGGTGATCTCTTGCAACCCATAGGCCCATTCGAGTAGAGGAGGTATGCCTTGCCCAGCACTATACTGCAATGCCACGTCCAATTCTTGTTGTGTGAGCTGGACGGCGGTTTCTTTTGACGGGTCAACAGGATCGCGTATAGTGAAGCTGAATGACGTGAAAGGGAACGTCGATGGGTGAGGCTTGCCGGCGAGCAATGATATTATGCCGGGGGTCTGCTCGAGATGTAGAACAGAGCGAACTGTGGAATGGGGAGAAAAAAATCAATAACTGCAACCTTTAGACGGTAGTCGTTGAGTACTTACTTCCGTCTGCTGTACGGTTCTTTGCCATAGTCGACAATTTCGACTCGTAATACTCATCGGACAAAACCTTGAGCGAAGGTTCTGAAATGACGTCGTCACTTGTATAAGTTATCTGGACGATCTGCAGTAAAAGCGTGCCACCGTACCTTGCAATTGGCTATCGGGAGCGTCTCCCATGTTGAATTATGCAGGCTGCTGAGATGGAGGTAAAGTCTGAAGAAGTGAGGACCCGTTCGCTCACCTTGATCTTTTTATACGTGCTTAATTAGAATTCCACGGAATACAGGAGGAAGCGGCGTGGCTATTCGAGTCACAGAAGTGCGCTCAACGCAGGCCCCAAGCCAATGCGTATCAAGTGTGGACATAAAGATATCGTACGGGGCGGTAGTGACATCTTTCGAAACGTACTCGTAATTAGTTGCAAATGAATTGATGGGGGTGGATTAGTCAGTAGCACCGGCGAAGGTGGGAGTTGTGAGTCATTTCTTCCAGCACATTGCAAGCGCCGTGTGTACGGACATCGCGGTCAGGATCGTGCCCGAGCATTGCGAGCATTCGCAGAAATTGGACGAGCTCAAGAGGTTGGTGTTGTGCATGGAAAATGATAGTCACCACGGAAGGATCTGGTATTGAAGGGAGTCATGTTTTCAGGACATGTCTTACGAGAACTAGATAGCATCTATGATACTACCGCGACATATATTGCGCGTTCACGTATCTTTAGACGTTCTTCAAAGACAATTAGCACTGCATTCAAATGCGGAGACCCAAACTCACTGCGTTAACAGAGCCGCCTGCTTCTTCTGTTCTGCTGCGGCCTTGGCTTCGCTGAGAGCCTTCCCCCAACGAGCTTCCGGTGCCTTCCAAATGCCAAGCTCCTTCCGCAGGTCCTCCACGTTTTGCTCCCATCGTTCCTCCCAGTACACAGTGATAAGGTTTTGCGCGCTGCTTCCGCATTTGATAGCCCAGGGCACATATTCCTGGAAAAGCCTGTTGCGTTTTGTCGAGCTTATTCGAAGGTGACCGAACGCAGCCGCAAATCCAGCCATAGGAAGACCCAGGTTGGCGAATTCAAAGAACTTTACTGCTAGCTCAGACTCGACGTTCACCGGTAGATTGACGATACAGTGGTAAAAGTCGTGACATTCGCGATACCGCTGGAGGACGTAGGCGAGTTCTGGATCGTCGATGTAATGGACCTTGTCAGAGGATTCGCCCATACATTTGTCACGACATGGCAACATGGAAAGCAGATATAGGGCGTACCGGTTCTCTCGTATCTGGAGTAACCCCACAGCGTTCCAACCACGTCACATACGCGTTTCCGAATGTGCCCTCAGGCAGAAGCGCCAGTTTATTCATGTCCACGGTACGGGTATTGATCCTAGGTCGCTCCTTGAGTATTCTGCGGCCCTCTGAACTTGCTAGCATCTTGTCTCGTAGCCCAGGAAGGACAGGTCCTGAAGTAAGGTCACCAACAGCTGCTACCATGTCTTTACGCAAGGATTAGCTCATACTGTAAACAACGAAACATGACAAGGACGTACCTGCTCTTGCAGGATGCATAAGAGCCATGTATGATGACCCAGCGAACATGAACGCATGTTCAAACCACGTAAGCGGGACGTGTCCTTCATAGTTTGGCTGGGTGCTCTTCATGCGGGCTTGCACATTTGTGCCTAGTGCAGCCGCCGTAGAACGCGTTGCGACGCGTGATGACGCACGTTTGGATGCCTGTGTTACCAAGTTTCTTACTGACATGGACCAAGCTACGGCGCAGGTAATGATACTGGTGGTGGGTGTAAGGGAGAGAGGAGGAATACGGGCCAAGTGGGCAGCGCCAAAGGTGTAAGGTCTCGACCGATCCAGTAACTCGTTACGGCGGCATTCAAGTTGGTAGAATACATGCGCATCTCACGGTATCACAGTTTCCATAAATCCGTCTTCTCATGACCTAGCGACACGCTTTATATACCAATGCTATATAGTAAGCACGCAGGTGGATTTCACAAAGCAACTATACATGTCTCGTACAAACGTTTCTTAACTTGTTCATTACATCATCATCGTCACCTCAATTTACTAGTCACGACATCCTTCAGGTTACCGAAGTTGGGTGTGCCCCAGCCAGTGACAGGATCCCAACCTTTGGTTGCCTACGAGGGGAGAAGCTTCAATGATCGTGCGGGGAGGATGTCAAGGTAGATAAACCCACGTTAAATCCTTCAGTACCACAGCCCGGGTTGTGCCCAGTAGTGATATCGTTGAACGCGGTAGGGTGAGTTGCCCCGATAGCGTAGATCAATGGGTTAAGGAAGCCCAGGGTTGGGAGACCAGCCTTGACACGAGCATCGTTCAGTAGCGCCACAAAGCCTGCGAAGGTTGGTGCGGAGGCCGATGTTCCACCAATCAACCCTGATCTGCCTTGGAAGAAGATCTTGAAGTTGTCTGCTTGAGCAGAGACATCCGGGAAAGCGCGACCATTCCTGGACACAATAGTTAGTCGAGGCTCAAAGCCACAAACGCATATGGGTTCACTTACGGGTTGAACAGACCAGCAAACGTTCCGTTTGGTAGTTTACTCAAGAACGCGGGAACAGCGGCGTTTTGGTATGCGGGCCGAGAAAACTGAGAGCGAATTGGTAAGATTACGGGATGCGTTTGCGAATAACGTAACGTACCAGGTTGCTGAATCCACCTCCAGAGAAAGACACTGCAGTTTCGGGAATGTGAATGGTTCCGCCAACAGCTGTAACGCTATACAAATCGACGTAAATGCGTGCCTCTGTGGAAGAAGGGCAGGTCCTTACAAGGGGCACGAGGGTGGGAACCCGGCAAGGAATTCAGTACGGTTCGTACCGTCGTTGGTGAAGCACTCTTGAGTAGCCGGGTCGGGGTCGCCATCGCCGACACCGCCGTCACCAGAGCTGAAAGTCAGGCTGACACCGCGAGCGCCTTGGTAGCAGGGATGAAAACGTAAGCTGAATTACCGGCAGTCATGGTAGGGTGCTAAACGTACCTAGGGTACCAAACCCATTGCAGACTCTCTGAGCAAAACTCTTGGGAACTAGTAGAACGTGTCACTGGATGTCTTCGAAAGGAATGCGTCAAGACGCTCTTGCTCACCAGTCTGCTCATCATCAGCATAGCTCGTACTGCACAGGATTGGGATCAGCATACCGCGTCGAGCCGAACAAGTGCTGATAACTTACCTGATCGTTTGAGGTGGGTTGGGATGGTTCAAGACAAAGTCCAAGAACTGGGATAGTGTGAGTCTTTCGATTAAAGCCTGGGCTCGATGAAATTACACGTACATCAAGGTAAGGTTCGTTCGTGTTCTCCTGGCCAGGTTCCTCGGGAATGAAAGGAGGTCTTCCCGCGGTCGAGAAGAATGTCGGAGGGATTGGGTGAGATATTCCGAAAGCGAACTGCGTATCTACAGCCATGTCAGTCACATTTCAGCGTACCACATGAAAGGCAAGATATATACCCAGGTTAGCTTCCGCGCCAGCATCGGCTACGGTTTGGTTGTTGAGACCACCTGGTCGATATCGTGAGCACGATCGCATTTCATGTGCAGAAGGTCGACAGTGGCCTACCGTTGATAGAAACAAACGTGAAGTTCGTGCCCAGCGCATCCGGGACCTGGTCGGCATAGAATAGCTGCAGGTCCTGGATGTTCGCAAATTGCTCAAGATACCCAGTCACGGCAACTTTGTTCCCGTTGTTGGCGGACGGAACATATCCCACAGCGTTGTAAAGCTGCTTGAGACACGAAACAGTAATCGTGGTGTTGCAGCTTGCATCAACTTTACCGCC
>JAXQGX010000357.1:0-16623 GCA_037040455.1 Irpex sp. P115-07
CCAAATGACCAGTTACCAAGCATTTCGAAGAAGGTATGATGATAGGAATCTTTGCCAACATCCTCGAGATCTTTGGGTTGAAAGAGTTATTAGAAAATGCGGGATATAAGCCGATGGTTAATACGCACCGTTATGCTTTCCGCCCGCCCGTATGCATTTCTGAGAGTTGAATGCACGCTTCAACTTGGCAAGATCGGAGTGAGGATCGACGGTGCCAAGGAAGATGGCTTTGTACTGCGCGAGAGTTTGTAAGCGGCGCAATGGATGTGTCGCTGTGACTCACCTGGTTCATACCGGCATTGGCGAAGAGCAGAGTTGGGTCCTCGTAAGGGATAGTGGACGAGGAGGGGACATAGGTGTGATTCTTCGACCTGAAGTAGGCAAAGAAGTCCTCTCTAACTTTGGCTGCTGTCCAAGTGCTTGCCATCCTTGCTCTAAGGGGACGAGATGAGAGTCTGAAGGGAAACGCGGCGACTCTCATCCAGTCACTTTATAATCTCTCAAATAATCTTTATCGACAAGTCACCAGCCAGCGTCTATGGAAGCTTGACCCCGCACATAGGCGCCAGTCACGCGAGAGGAGACAAGGCGCGTCTCTGCGTGGCACGTTCTGGCTTTGTTCTCGTCCTTGACGTTAATAACCTCCAACTACCCAAGACGGCCGCCAGATAGCACTGTAACGCGTTCAAGATGGAAGCAAAGCTGTCAGTGGTATAATCTCTTCAATACTTGCATACTCACGTTCCCTGTCGCGTAGGAAAGCTCTCAAGGTGGTCGAGCTGAAAGAGATCCTGTCCAAGGCTCAGGTCTCTCTCACAGGCAAAGCCAACAAGGCAGATCTCATTGCCAAGATTCTTGCATCTCCTGAAGCCCTTGCCGTGGCTGAAGGTCCTTCAAACGAAACACCGTCGGTAACCGCAGCGCCAACAACCCAACCCGAACCAGTAAGTACATCGCTGTTCATACACCTTCCAGCGATCCACATATCCTCTCTAGGCTCCTACATCTCTCGACACAAGTAAGTGGTGTGTATATTACTCTGAGACATCACCTATATTCGTTACTAGCTTCGGCACCTCCTGCCAACGGCCCACCAACGTCCCAGAAGACAGACGTCACACCCGACGGTTCAACTGTACCCCCATCAAACCCACCACCCAGTTCTGTTGGTAATCATGAACCGAATTCACCTCCTGCCTTATTGATATGTTAATAGGACCCAGTAGTGGAAAAGGACGACAAACCTACAGACAATGCTAGTGCACCTGCGACTGAGGAGGAAGATCCAGAGCTTGCAAGGCGTAAAGCACGGGCTGCTCGCTTCGGTATCCCTTTGGTTGAGCCAACCAAGCCCAAAACATCTACCAAGCAACAACCGCAAAACAAGCGCGCTCCCAAATTGGCAACTGCAGACGTGAGTGCTGCCGTTCATTGACATATTGTCATAGTACGAATTGAGAATGCCGGTCTCCCAGGAACAAAAGCCTGAGGTTTTAGCTTCTCGCGCACAGCGATTTGGTATCAAGAATACAGGAGCTGCTGAGCAGAAATCTGCCCCAGCAGGTCGAGGTAGTAAACGTGCGGCACCTGCGTCGGAGAGCGTTGATCCTGAAGAGGCGGAAAGACGCAGGAAGCGGGCTGAACGCTTTGGTCTTAACAAGACATAAGTGAGTCTTGTCGCTTGTATTGATTCCCGCCGTCGTTAACATTGTGTACAGGCGACTGTTTAGATGTACTAGTACATAGTGTCGTCCATGCTGGTTGTGTTCATCCGGACTATCGCTGAGTTCTTCGTGCTTACTGTACTGCTGAGTAATCTACTTTGTGCTGAACCTCCTTGTGCGCTATCAAGGACATACCCGGTCGGATGTACTCGTATACAGCCATGTCTCAGACTACATGCGGTGTTGAGCCATGTGACAGATGTATGCTGAGTTTCGCCCGGTGAATGTCAATCTGGGACCCTGTTTTATTGCTCAAGGTAAACAATGTAGACGGACAGTGCAACATCAGTATATCGTATGACTGTTTTAAGGGCTTGATGAAAGGTACGGCTTCGATTCTAACTGAGTAGGGAACCCCTGCTTCCACGCAGCGCGACAACACAGATTTCTGTCAAGGTACGAAATTTCCTGGCTTATGTAGGAGCCCAATCTCCGTTACCCTTGCGATAGTCGGCGTTAAGCGCGAAACGACCGCAGTGTCATTTACACTACGTACTATTTGCTCTACATATAAGCCCCCTGCCCAGCGTGAGATTCTTATAGTGTCATCAATATATCGAGACCAGGTATATAGTGCGCATACAAGGTAGCTATAGCAGTTTGGTCGAGATGGTAATTGCCGATGGTATGCATGTGGCGGTTCTGCGCCCCCTGTACCCTACAACAACTTGCTCGTAACCCTGGGCAAGGGCATGGCCTGGGGCAAGTATACTTAAGCAGGCCGTAATAATGTCTCCTCGTTACTCGTGTATACAGCACGAGCCGCAGCAAGCGCTACAAATCCCTATATCGGCTCACCCAGCTCGCCGTAGAGCGCAAGAAGGACGACCATGTTCAAGGGACGAAGAGCAGAAAGCAACAATGGATGGACGGGTTACGGTCCTTGGCCATATACTGTCCTCGATGAATCTGATCTCACGTACCACATCGAGCGGCTCGCTCTTGTGCATACGGAAGGCCAGACGAACTCTTTGACCATCCAGCCATTCCCTGTCCCCGACAAGAACCAGGATCGCCATACAGTTACCCATTGGGAGACACCCCAAGGTGTCTGGAATGTATACGCTATCTTTGACGGTAAGTGGTAGGTTTTATTCACTAGGATTGCCATATTAATATTTGTGTATATGTATCATAGGGCATGCCGGTCATGAGACGGTCAATCATGCACACGCAAACCTCATACCCGCTTTGGAGTCTGCTGTGTTGTCTGCTCAGTCTTCAGCCCCGGAAGGCCAGCCGCTGGAGCCCACACGAGTAGTCGAAGTGCTGAGGACAGCCGTTGTGTCGTTTGACAACGAAATTACTCAACGCTTTCTTGATCTTTTCCCTGGTGGCCCAGAGGCTCTGTCCAAATTGTCTGATGACGAGATACGTGCGATCTCCGTCGTCGACGGACGACCTCACCCTGCCATCCCGCCATGCGTCGCTGGGTCTACAGTGCTCGTCGCGCTCTTGGACCCTGCACGGCAACTGTATGTCGTCAGTCTAGGAGACAGTATAGCAGGTATGTCACTATTGTCATCTCAGCCTGAGTATACTAAACTTTGGTAACTGATTGAGTATATAGTCTTGGGTTCAAAGGACGCTGAGGGCTCATGGAAGGCTCAGCTGTTGAGTGCTTTCCACAATGGAGTGAACGCAGCAGAAGTCGAGAGGCTCAAGAGTGAGCATCCCAACGAACCCGACTGCGTTTCCAACGGGCGGGTCCTAGGAGGAATCGCTGTTACTCGAGGTATACCGTTGTTCTCGCCCTCATCCTTGTTCGTACTTCTGAATTGCCATAATAGCACTTGGCGACCACATCTTCAAGCTTCCCAGCATCTACGCTGACAGGGTATTTAGGATTGCTTACGCAGACTCCCATATCATGGGCAAGGCGGACGGGTTTCTCCCTAAATGTCTCACTCCACCGTATCTGTCCAATGTTCCGGACGTCAAGCATGTTGACCTTAGCACTGGAGAACCGGGAGATAGAGTTCTCTTGTTGGCATCCGACGGACTAGGCGACTTGAAGAGCGAGCACAACTCGCTTCCGCTTCCGCTTGCTGAGCGTTGGGTCAAGATTGCCGCAGAATCGGAGAAGCCAGCGATGGCAGTGCTGCGAGACGCTATGGGAGGTGACGACTTGGAACAAGTGTCGTTTTGGATTACTGTGGAGATGGAGGACTCGTGGATGGACGATACTACTATCGTTGTCACGAGGTTGTAGGTTATGCTGCGACCTATTGCTTACAGATCGAACTGTGGTGTACTACTATTGCCATTATTCCCGGTTGTGGTGAATAAACAATGCTGTTTGACTCACCATCCAGTACTCAGTAGTACTTAGTACTCAGTCACGGTGTTTGGTGTTTATGTGATGTCATGATTGTGCAGACATAAATTCCAGACTGTCGCATGGGAGAGCTACGAATGTACAATATCACTTTGATATCACTTGGACTGGTCTCACTGTGGTGAACGCTGTTGCCAGTAGACCACGGCGGCCGAGCAGCACGACGTAGAGTGCGAGGCAGATATATTTGAATAGGCGCGTGAGAAGAAGTGTTGGTCGCGTTGTTAACCTCGCTGTGCCTTGCTCTCCTCCGTCCTCCGTCCTCCATCCTCTCCTCCTCCTCCTTTCCTCTTTCTCTCCTCGCCGCCATCGCGTGCATCCTAGAGCCTGCGGCTTCAAGGCGAGCACACCGCTCTGCTGCGCACAACGAGCTCGATCTACACCCCGCGAACCATATACCCTCTTATGTTCCGTCATGCCGTCAACTAGTCTAATCCGTAGTTCGAAACCTTTCTCACTGTCTGCCCTCTATGTTCTCGTCCTCGCCTCTTCATCCACCGTCCTCGCGGATCTTCCTCTCGTGGCTTTCGATCGTATGGGAAGAGTTGGCTTAGCAGGTTCTTTCGCTGGTCTCGACGTCGCCAACTCTTCGTCCTCTCTTTCTTTTGACCCTACCGCAGCTACTCTCCTTTCTCGCGCACCAGACGGTTCGCTAACACGATTGGGATCCACCGACTCTGGAGGAAGCATATTCTCGGCCTGTGCCCTCGCAGACACCGTCTACGTCGCAGGCAACTTCTCTTCGATCGGTGGAACCTCCGCCGCTAACATCGCATCGTACTCTCCATCATCCGGTACATTCGCGGCCCTTGGAACAAATGGACCGAATGGACCAATTCACTCTCTCTTCTGCGACGGCTCCAACAACAACATATGGGCGGGAGGACGGTTCTCGTCCCCAGCACCATCCGTTGCAGTCTGGGGTGTCAAGTCTTCGTCGTGGTCGCCACCTCCATTTGGCGGTCTATCCGGTGCAGGTGGAGAGGTCTTATCCATCACATCCAACTCCTCTCAGAACAGTCTCATCTTCACTGGTTCCTTCCTCACCTCGTTTGGGAACAGCTCCGTTGCACTTAACGGAACGAATAATCCAAATGTGCCATTCTCCCCCGGAGCGACACCTTTTTCCTCCTCTCTGGTCCCTGTTCCCCTTGCAAACGCACAGATAGATGCTTCACCGTCAACAACGGTGGCTGGCTTCAATAACATCAATAACACGTTATGCCCTGCAGGCGCAGACGGACCCGGAAACAGTTGGTTCGCGCAGGACGGAGCAGAGGCTTTCATCACTGTCAGGAAGTTTAGCTTCTTGAGTGCAAGCGGTGTTAGGTTGGGAAATACGTTCTTAGAAGGAAGGGGTACCACTGGCTTCAGGTAAGCATGCTATTGAATTCTCCTGTATTTCATTTTAACGTGTAGTGTAGTTTGACCACTATCCCAGACAATGTGGTGCGTACGCTGCATTTCACGGACCCACATACTGGCCAAAACCAGACCTGTTCGAATCTATGCCCCCTCTTAACCGATCCCACCATCCCCTACCAAGATTTCCTCTTCGACTCCTCTCTCGACATCACCGGCTTCCAACTCACCCTCTCAGAATGGCAAGGCGCATCCTCAGGCCTTCATCTTCTCCAGCTACTGTCCTCCGGAGCTTTTGCCAGCTCTATACAAGCTGACAATGGCGTCAGTTGTTTTGCGCCGAATGCGTCAAGTACGGCACAGACAGGAACTTGGAACGAGAAAGACGTTCAGACCAACATTCCCGGAACGATTCAGGCAGTCTTAGTCTCCGATGTGAGCGTAAACACTCCTGCCGCCCAGGGCCCGACCTTTACCTGGACGCCTTACGTATCAGCTTCTGGAGACTACACCGTCAATTTGCTTGTCCCAGGCTGCACGAATCTCCAGGACTGCGCTCTCAGGACCTCGGTCAAAGTCACTGTCTTTCCCGGTGGCGGACAGTCGCCGTTCGTAACGACTGTTTCCCAGGAAAACACGGACGATAAGGTTACGCAGATCTACAGTGGACCCGTCGTTCCTACCTCTCCAGACTTCTCCATGACCATCAACATGGCTCTCGCCGATCAACCGGCCGGAAAGGGCCAGAACGGTCAGTACGAGCTCGTTGCCGACAGAGTACAGTTGGTATTGAACAGTGCCAACTTGACATCTGTACCTACCGGTAACGTTACCAATGGTACTGCTGGCGGCCAAACGACGTTTGGCTTCCTCGAGTGGCCTTTGGCGCAAACGGACAGCGTAACCACTACCGGAGTACTGCCTAACAGCTCAATCACTTTCCTGGATAATGCCGGGTTTAGCCTTTTCAGCGCGCTGGGTGGACCATCCTCTCTCCAGGCGGATGCCGCTTCTGCCATTGCTGTCTCCGTACAACACCCCTCCGGCACTGTCTTCATCGGTGGTTCGTTCACGCTGTCCTCGGGTTCTGCGCAGGGCGCTTCGAATATCGCTCTGTTCAAGAGCGGCCAGCTCAGCAAACTTGCTGGAAACGGATTGGATGCCGCAGTCAGTGCGTTCGTGTTGAGTGCAGACGGGTCCACTCTCTTCGTGGGTGGTAGCTTCAAAGATGCCGCTGATCATTCGACCGGTGGACAGCTCAGCGGCGTAGCATCGTACGATGTACAGAACGACGCATGGACACCGCTGGACGGCGGAGTGAATGGTGCTGTAACAGGGCTCGATATCTCGTCGGATAATCTCCTGTTGGTCGTTGGAAACTTTACCAGCACTGGAGATGGGGCCGAGACTAATGGCCTTGCGGTCTGGAATCTGACAAGCAAGGCATGGGTCAGCCCCACGGGCTTCTTGGTCGGAAAGATGACTTTCGTTGGTAACTCGACGGCTCCTGGCAAAGGCGAGGAGCAGTCCCAGCTTCTCGGTGGAAGTGTCTCCGCGTCTCTCAGGTTCGGCGCTGCCGGATTCGTAACCATTCAGGATGGTAACTCGAATAACGGCGGAGTACCAACTATCACTCCCTTCTCTGCCCAGGTACAGAGCGCATCGAACGATACCACAGCTATCACCAGTAACACCACCTCCAATGCCAAGAGGCATCGCGCCCACAACCGCAGACGAGCTAACGTTCTGGGTGGCTGGATTGGCGGTCTGTTCAGACGGCAGTCAGGCACCACCGCGAACCTCGCTCCGCTCCCCAATATCACACCGTCGAATTCTCCCACTGTCCTTGCGGGTGCCTACTGGACAAATTCGAGCACCAAACGTGAGAACGCCATCCTAGGAGGCAACTTTACCTACACCACGACAACCGGTGGTACTGCCCAAAATATCGCACTTTATGATCTCGAAGTTGGGGCAGTAACCGCCCTTCCGGGCAACCCGGTCAATGGGACTGTCAGGTCTCTCCTGGTCCAGGGCGATAACTTGTATATCGGTGGGAGCCTCTCCGTGCAGGGAACCAATTTCGACGGTTTCGCTGTGTATAACTTGGCTCGGCAGGAGTGGGACACCGTTGGATTCCAGCCGCTGTCCGGCTCGTCTGGCTCGTCTGGCTCAGGAGTCGTTGTCAGGTCCATCACTGCGTCTGTGTCTCAGAGCAACACCATAATCGTAGGAGGCTCGTTCAGCCAAGCCGGGAGTACGTCGTGCAGGGCCATCTGCTCATTTGACACCGAGTCGAAAGCTTGGAGTGCTCTGGGGAATGGTATCCAAGGTGAAGTTGCCAGTGTTTCATATGCAGGGGTGCGTACTTTTCGGCTGTCAACTATCCCTTCGCACTATTCACACTCACCCTTCGACAGAATTCAAGGGATACGATTGTAGCTGCGGGCTCGCTGGCCCTCGCTGACGGCACTGGAGCCAACGTCGTGGAATATTCCATCTCTAATAGCACTTGGTCAACTGTTGGCGGATCCGGCCAGCTTCCTGGCCCTGTCACGGCCGTGGAAGTCAACAACGGCAATTCGAGCAGTATCTTCGCAGCTGGAAAATCAACTGACGGCTCCTCGTCTTTCCTGTCATTCTGGAATGGCGAATCTTGGAATGCTGTTGGTACGTAGCTTGTTTTCCAGTTACGGCTTATATCTCACTCCCCACTTCTAGGATCGAGTTTCGAGAGTACAACGGACGTGTCTCAGCTAACGATGGTCCCGTTGCAGAATACGCACAGCGCTAACGGAGTTGTCGAGCCCGACCGTATGCTCTGGATCTCTGGAAGTCTCGCTGATTCATCCTTCGGCAATGCTTCTTCTGCCTTATTCGATGGTCAACAGATTATCCCTTATGTTGTCTCGACCACTTCTTCTGGCGATCCTGGAACTATCGCGTCCTTGATCTTCTCATTCTCCAGTTTCTCTTTCAATCAGCGACGTAAGTTTTTCTCCAGAATAATCAGTGATTAGCTACTAAAGGCGTTATAGACTTCCTCGCTACCGGCATTGTGATTCTCATCTCTATCGCCATCGCTGCTGGCGTTGTCTTCTGGCTTGCTTTGGTTGGCATCCTATGGACATTGTTCGCCAGAAGAGAGGACAAACTCAACAAGTACGACGTCGCGGATGCAGATGATGACGATTCAATGACCCATCGGCCATCGTCGCTCCTTGAGCACATCAACGCTGCCACCAGAACAACTATCATCGGCAGTCCTTTCGGACCTCAAGATGGCGAAAAGCATGCAGAAGCCGGTGGTCCAACCGCTGCTGCGTCATCTGACCCATTCGGACCTGATGCGAGTAATTTTGCCCGCGCAGATACTCCCTCTGATGCGATAGGCGGTCTGCTGTCCGGCGAGGATGCTAGTCGTCCCGCTCATGCGAGATATTCCTTCGATGGAGCTGGTGAAGGTGAACTGCCTATGACAGCCGGTCAAGAACTAGAGATCCTGGATGACAAAGATGCAGCGTAAGTCCACTTCAGTTTACGATGAACACCGTGCAGTGCTGAGCTCTTTCTACTAGTTGGTGGTACGCTCGAGACGCAAGGACTGGACAAGAAGGTGTCGTTCCTGCAGCATATGTTTATTAGGATTTTATTCTCTTCTCTTCTCCGTATCGGTCGAACTGTCCTTGTCTATATTGGCTTCCATATTTCACTTTTTGCAGTCATACCTTTCTTATGTTCATATGTACGAGATCGACCTGCAGGTCGTTCATTTATGGTCACTCAACCCCACATAGCACTTCGATTCAGCGTACTTAGATACTACACTTGTTCATAATACCCTCAGGCATTGTATACACACAGCAAGCACAGCAGAACACAACGTTTGCGAGATATGACGGACAAATTCACTGTGAAAGATATAATTTAGTACCGACTTGAAAGTGCGGGCAGGAAGACATACCTGTAGCAGAGGATCACGGAAATGCTTCTGGCTGTTGTGTATGAAACCAACTCTCGTCCTGAAGTCTTCTCTCCGCTTCTGATCTCTGAACTCGCGCACATGCCTGCCGGCCTCGCGTGCCTCTCCGCGATTACGGGCCTTCACGACTTCTGTACCGCTGCCGAACGCGCCGTAACCTCCCTTTGTAGGCACAAGAGAGGAGTTCTTATCCGCCAGAAGCTTACGTACGAGAGCTGCTCCTGAGTCGGGGTCCTGCGGCTTATTGTTGACTGGGCGGAAAGATTGCGCGTAATAGCGTCTCAAAGTGCGATGGCCTATCCGTGCGCCTGAGGGCAGGACGAGTTCGTACGGTGAGTCCCCATAGGCGACCTGGTTATCGGACAGCTCGTCTGAATCAGTATCCTCGTCTGAGTCGATCTCGGACTCCGCCTCTTCCTCAATGACTTCGTCAACCTCTGCCATCTCCTCATCGTCATCGACATCCTCCCAGTCCTCTTCGACCTTGACGGGTACTTTCCGCGACTTCTTCGACTTTCTGCGCCTAGGGCCATCAGGATACGATGTCGAGAAATCGTAGAAATCGGATAGCTCTAGGCGATCGCCCTCAGTGTCGTATGCGATCTTGCAGTGTCCTTTATCGAGCATGTGTTTTCGTACGGCGTCCAACGTGCGGAAGTTCCTGCCTTTGTCGTTACAGAAAATACAAACGTTTCCAACGGCGATCTTCTCGCCCAGGTATGTGACGAGACCAGTAAGGTCGACAAGGTAGTCGGCGTCAGGGATGAAGAACGAATGGGTTGCGGACATGTGCGTAAGGTTGGCCTCGAGCGACGAAGATGGTTCAGGACAGAAAAGACATTGGGATGGCTGCAAGCGTAATCTTGAGGCAGCAATCTTTTCGTCTATCGTCTGGTTGACTTCTGCCTCAGTTGCATCTGCGTCGACTGTCAGACTGACGCCGGCTAACTGCTTTGTGACTTCCTCGGTTACAATTGACTCCTCGGCAGGTGCTGCAGTCTCTGGCACGGCTGGGGTGACCTCTTCGACAGCCTCATCGGAGGCTACTTTCTGTGCGGCTTTCGCAGCGGCCCTAATCTCGTTCTCCTTATGCTTCTTCGAGTTAATGTGGGAGCGGTATGCATTCTCAGTGGTATAGTTTTTACTAGAGAAATCAGTCGACGCCTACAAAGATGAAAATTGTCACTCACCCGCATGTCTCACAGAAGGAGCCTTTAGGAGACGCCATGATAGCGGTCTCCGCTCTGCGATCTAAAACTTTCTGGTTGAAGATCTCTGCACTGACAGGAGGCAGTCCAGCGACTCGACGCTTCATGTTGTATCTATGATGGTCAGAGCGGTAATGCTCCCCTGGTATAAGGTCAGCCATCTCTCACATCTCTGGTGTTGAAAAGCCTCCTTACTCTGATCATCCGCCGAATGAAAAGCAATCGAGCAGGAGAGGCATGTAAATAGCCCATTGTTTGAGTACTCGGCCTGTTCTGAGCCAGCGAGAGACATGGCAGTATTGTACTTGTGGTGTGCAAGAAATACGAAGATGTGACAACAACAGAGCTGGTGGTGGTGGTTTGAGAGAAAGGATGAGAAATCATGAATTTCTGAGTAAGCCCGGTAAGACTCAGCGATCAGTGACGGGCGCTCCGCAATGACTGATCCGTCACACGTGGACAGTAGTAGATCGTATCTGCTGCAACGTCACTGGCAATGACGAACTTCACTCGAGCTGAAGGGGTAGCCAGCTTTTTTGGCAAGGCAAGTTTACTCGCAAATATGACATGTAATATACAGCCCCAAAAGAACATTGTTGTTGTCGCCAACCGACGGACTCATTGAATGGTGACGGTTAAGAGAACGGCGTTTCCATCGACAGCGATTCCTGTGTGACGAATTGTTAGATACCTTGAGAAAATTATACGAAACGGGATTACCGTGGTTGACGCCATTTGAACCAGCAGGCATAACACCAGTCAACGTCTGTGCCGTAGTAGAGTATGTGACGCCGTTGTGGCTAGTCGTTCCAGTGGCAGCCTTAACCACAGAATCCCTGTTAAAGTGCAAAGCTTCTTTAGCCACAGGAAGGTATCCAGGGTGAATGACCCTGTAAATTACCTTCCGACATCATACCCATTGGGTGAGATTGTGTGGTGCTCAAAGACATTCTCCTCTTGTGACGCTCTGAGACATGATGACAATTCAGCGGGGTTGTGAAATGAGGAAACAGCACTCACGCGAGGAACAGTGCACCGGTGTTGGCAAGGGGGCCATTTTGACGGAAAACCCTGTGAGAAAGACGTTGAGTCGAAGCTTCATTACTCCTTTACATATGCAAGCGGACCTGAAGTGATTGCCCCCAACAAGACTTTCTCCGCAAGTACCGATCCCTGTATTGCCAAAGTCCTGCCGGATTTCAACGGTTTGATTGACCGCTCCGTTACCGTCTCCGAGATTGGCAGATTGGGGATCACCAAGGTGGATTCCAAAGCACTCTGTAGAGCTACAATTGACAACATGAGTTTGCGGATAGCACTTTAAAACATTCAGACAACTCACAACCCGATGGCTTGTGCAAAATTGACGACGCCATCGTCAGTCAAGACGGCAGGTGAACTTAAACCAGAAATGACAACCTGGAAGGCAGCGTTCAGTATTGGGGCTACGATCTATGCACGACACGTACATTAAGAGGCTCTCCACCGCCTGAGCCTGCATTATCCAGCCAAGAACCCCCGTGAGTGGTAGGATCCACAAAAGCCACAGCGGCTGCTTGCTGGGCGGCGGGCAAGGCGACGACAGCGGATGTCGCGAGGAACAGAGCAGAGAGCAGCTGGAACATGCTGGGAACGATGCTGGGCTGAGTCTGAGAGCCGGGGCTGAATACATCGGGACGACAGAGCGCATGATTTTATAGTAGATTTGTGTCGCTGTGGGAGCGGAAGTCAGATGGTGCAGTGCTTCTCACCGAAGGCGGGCTTCGCGCGAGAGTGTCAGCATGGACAGCGGGGAACGTTTGAAAATGCAACACATGGAAGGAGCCAAAGATAGATAGTCATAGACTGCCAACGACGGCGTTGTTCTGTCAGCGTTGCCTCCACCGGGACACTTCCACTCACCATCATTCATGTGCTGGATGCCCCACGAGCACTAGCAGCGACGCTGCCAAACAGGGGATCTGCGCGGATGCTGAGTTCTTCGACGTGGCACGAACGTTCCCTGGCCAGCATCGCGCTGTTGTTGTCGCGGGAAAACAGGCGGGCTCTGTGGGAACTACCTTGTAGTGCTATGCACACACACGTGCAGCAGGCATGTTCTGTGGAGAGAATCTGAGAGAATCCTCGTGTCCTTAGCGAATTCAGATGACAAGAAACATCTTGCCACACACTGGCATCAGACGGCGACGAGTTCCTGGAATGCGAGTTTGGTCGCAAGGGTCGCGATGCTCGCGATACAGACCAGCGAGCAAGCGATGCAGCCATCTCGCCCATCATGCCGGAAACCTAGACGGGCAACTCTGGTAATCGTCTGCCCTGTTTCGGCTCCTAACATAGCAGCCCCGCATCCAGCGGTCAAGACACATTGGGTTATGACATTGTTGACGAGTCTGCGATAGTCTGTAGTGGATGTGAGCATGCAACGCCATCCATGGCTGTTCATTTTGCGGAGAGAAGTGGGCCTGGATTGGTTGTGACGTGAATTGATGGACAACACAAAAGGGGCAACTAGGAAACATCGGCATGACCCGTAACGTTGCCGTGACTTTCCATCTCTCCAGCCTCTCATCCCACTATCCGCATCTGGGCCGCAGGGGCTGCCATTCTGTGACGCAGGCAATGTTCAATATCCACATTCTCCCTCTTCTGCCTTCAAATGAGCTAAGGCAGCAGGAACCCAGCAGGCTAATTGCCTCACGAGCCTAGCGTGACACATGGTCACCCTGTCACGCTTTTATGGTACTAAGTTCGTTCACCGTTGGCCGAATTTGGTTTCTTACCAGTTCAAACCACACGAGGCCACCCATCCCCCCTCCCGCCCTCCTCCCCCCATCTGCCTCCCGAGCCCCCTCAATTCTCGCCTCTTGCGAGAATACAACTAAAATATTGGCTGTCTGTAGCTGCTGCTTTGACCCACTCCTATCTCTACCCACGGCCTCATCGACGTCTCGTCAGGGACAACTCGATTGACCCATCCCAGGTGTTCCGGTATATTATACANCCTGTAGAGGAATTTGCTACTGCCGCAGGCTCTCCGGATGGATCAGAGTCTGCCGCCGAGTCCGCAGACGACAGTCAACTCACAATCAGGATTCCAAACCCGAAGATGTACATGGCGCGTCAGTCGCAATGGAAGGGACGGCGGGGTAAGCCTCGATGTGATCATTGCAGAATGAATAATCTCAAGGTATGTCCGTTTGCGCTCTCTTCTTAGTGGCGGAGAACCGACGGCAGCTAGTGCGACAGAGTTCTTCCCACGTGCAATCACTGCGCTTGGGCAAACGGAAGAGAATGCAAGTACACCCCACTCCCGACTCCTGCGCATAGAGGCATACCGAGATGTGACCGCTGTCGCTTGAAGAACCTCAAGGTGTGTGTTCCGTGATCCCCTGTCAGTGTCCGTTTATCTCATTTTTACCCCAAAGTGCGATAGAAACCTTCCTGTCTGTAATCATTGTGCAGAGGAGAACGAGACAGACTGCAACTACACCCCTAAGAAGCGGCACAAAGTCCCGTCCGACCACATTACAACTCGCGACCGACCTGTAGCTCCTTATGCTGCCAAGACCGCATCGTTCCTAGTCTCGGACATGCCATCTGGTTCTGGGCCCCATGGCGAGAATACGGGACATGGCACTGGCAGAAACCACGTGTTCGAGAGCGAAATCCGCACCGAACCGCAGATTCGTCAATACATCCCGCCCGGCTCCCCCGCACTGTACGATGGGGAGGATAACTCTGATGCGCATCACAATGACTATGCCTATCAACAAGCGAACAATGATGGAAAGTTTACATGGGTATGTTGTTCATCGTCTTAGACTACTAAAGTGCAATATGCCATACTCACGTCGACCTGTTGTATAGGGTATGATTGTCACCACACCACATATTGACCCTTGGACCCATACTGCGTTCTCTCCCTTGCCCGATTCGGTTCTGCAAGCACTTAATGCCGTGAACGCAATCGAGATGCCCACGCGACATGCCTTTGAGGAAGCTCTCAGCCGATTTGTCAATGGGCTCTCGCCTGAGCTACGAGAAACTGCCACATTTCCTCCTGAAGTATATGCAGACCTAGCCCGCGCCGTGTCTGAGGGTCTCGTGGCGGAACTACCGACCCGACTTCGTGTGTGGGCCACATGCCACCATGCGCGTGCAGGTTCAAGGAAGAACCATCTCATTCTTCTACCTCGTGACGCTTTCTTCAATATGAATCCGGCAGACGAAGAAAAGTTACGCGCCAACTATATCGTGCGCACCGATGGCGAGGCCGGCGCCATCGCGGACAAGGCTTTGGAGAATCCGTCGAGCGCATTGGAGGCGGCGGCAGTGTTTGAGAGGGTGCCAGTACATAACCAGATCTATGACGTCTTGGTGTACACGCACCGCAACCATGGTACCTCGTCCACCATGTTGTTCGAAGCGCGGCGAATGGGGATCGTGAGTTGTGATTGTTTGATCTTCCACGTGTGAACCCTGCTGACCTTTGTCTAGGCGACCATCACGTGGCCCATGGTCGAGATGTTCCTCCGCCTCTGTCCCATGTGCAAGATGCGAGCCAAAGGACAGGCCTCACGAGCTGCAGCTGCAGCGGCTGCCGCCGCTACCAACGCTGAAGATGAACCATCAGCGTCTGGCACTACTCGTGCTACGAAACGATGATCACGCAAAATGGTGATAACTGAGATCTATTGCTTCCTTTTCTTATCTGTAGAACACATCTCATATCTTGGGTTATATTCGGTGTCTGCATGCGCATGTCGGTAAAGCGTACATACCACCTTCACAGCTTCATCCATCGGTGCTACGTTCTATGACGATACGGTCGTGATTCCCTGCGCAATCATCATTATCTATCTAGTCTGTACATCCTTCGATACACACAGTGTGCTAGTAGTATATAAATAGGGCTCATGTTTATGTGAATCGCTGTACGATGATGGTCGTATCGTCTGTCCACTTCTCCTCCATCTCTACCGTCAACGTTCGCGATGCCGAGTGTATGTCTCCGCCAATTGCATCTCGGAGAAGCTTGAGAGCGAGGTTCGCCGGCGAACCTCTTTCCTTGTCGATTTCTTGGCCAATGACCTGTACCCATCGACGTGCTAGACAATCAGTCGAGGGATGCGACGCTTCATTGTGAAGGTCGAATAGCCCATCTGAACAGGTCATTAGAAACACGTCTGTAGATCCTCTGCGCACTTTGTATTGGCGAATGTTGTGGAAATATACGTCTGGCTTTATGGACACATAGGGCGGTGTCCGTATGCGGGGGACGTATTTTTCGAGGTTGTGTGAGTGCATCCAGGGTGCTTCGACGTTCGAGAAGATCTTTTCGGTATATACCCCAGGAAGTTTCAGCCATGCGTCGCCGATAGCTATCAGAAGAAGAAAGAAGGGATTGCATGAGTCGGACCGGGGCGTTATGATGGCATAAAGTCAATTCGAAGATACGCACCTCGAGTGGGCGCCAGCCATCCTAAGACGCGTCCGTCGAGGATACACTCTGGTTCCCCGTTATGCTCGGATCGAATGCGTCGCACTTCGTCGCTATTGCCACCATTGTGCAGGGCATTAATAACCGTGGCTTGCCAGCAAGCACCGTTTCTAGAACCTAACACTAAATTCGTTTTATCCGATGAAACCCCATCCCGAGCAATGTCAGCATGCCTCGAGTGCGGGATAATGAATACATGGTTTAATACGATGCTTACCTGCGCACGAGTCCCCGAGATTGGCCACCCAAAGGCTATCGGTATCCTCGTGGAGCAGAGTAAGGAGGGCTGTAGTACCACCGAGCACGCGAGCTACCGCTGTATATCTTCTGCCTCCGCCTTCTTCGTCGTGTATCATTCGCTTTATCTGGGCTTGGCTAGCACCAGCGAGAGCCCTCTCCCCACCGGGAAACTGGGCCATAAAGTCTGACATAAGAGCATGATCGATGGCGGTGATAGCTCTCGACAACAACTCCGAGATCGCCTCCGGGGAGACGGGGCCCCGCATTGT
>JAXQGX010000358.1:0-15981 GCA_037040455.1 Irpex sp. P115-07
CAGTCGTCCGCCATTACAGGAGGTTTTGCCGAGTGCGGTTGCACAGCACCCCACGCGAGTGTTAAGCGCTGGTGTCTTCCAAGGCGAAGGCAATTGACGTCTAGCAGGGTAAGTATGTAAATCATGTTTCACGATCGTTGGCACCTGGGGGTGCCTGGTGTGTGCGCGCGATTACAGCTGTAACCTAGTTTCGAGCCGCCCGACCACACACTTACGCTTCCCTGCTCTTCGAATTCGGCGTGCCTTGCCGATACGTGCGTGCGTGCGCGACGTCAACTCTCCAAGATCATCTTACGTGCGTGCGTAACGTCAACTCTCCACGATCACGGCAAGGTACTTACAGTACAAGAGATGGACCGCGGTTCCGGAAACGCACTTTCAGCCTGTTTGTTTGTTTGGCTGCGTCCTGGTGACATCTTGCATTGAACGAGATGAAATAAAGCAATCAGTGGTATAACGAGAAACGGCAATCATGATCAACAAGGTCACGGTGAGCTCGAGATAACTATAGGGTCCCCCGGTTCGTCCCCACTCGGAGTACCAACCGACGTAGACTCCAGCTTCAACTGTGCTTTCAACATGATACCGTCGAACTCGGCGGCCCATTCGTCTGGTGCCTTTTCCGTGAGTAGAGCACGCTCCGAGTCGGTGAGGTCTACGTCGTGTGAGGCTTTCCTACATTCCAGAAGAAAAGATCGTATGTAAGTAATTGACGATAAACAGGAAGAGAGGTGAGAGAGAGGGAGAGGGAGGCGTACAGATGGTCGAAGATACTAGGCACAGCGAACAGCCGCCTGTTCCCCTTGCACCCAGCATGCGGACAATGATATATGCGCGTTTTCAGGCGTTTCGACGCGCGTGCAGTAAGGTCTGGATTAGCCTGAGGCGGAGCCTTCTCCCTCGCGTCCTTGAGCGCGAGGAGCGAGTGCCAGGCGTGCCATAATACCCACTTGATCTGCACGGTATCGGGGAGCCGGTGTTTGCGCCATTCGTCGCGCAGCTCTAGGACGGTCCCGATGGTGTGCTGGTCGATGAAGCTGTTCGTCACTTGGATGATGTTCCCTATCGTCTTTGCCTACAAACCGTCACTATCACTAAACTGTGCCTCTGACCTCAAGTAGTGGGGAAAGCGTACCTGGTATACACACCCAGGCGGGATGATAACCGCCACCCCAGGCTTCTGCACAGCAGTATACGGCACCACCTTCCTCTCCCTCAACTTTCTTAAATCCTCCTGGTCAAGAAAGTGGTTCCGCGCATTGATGATATCATACCCACACCTTGGGTGTTCCTGAGCCAGGAACTCGCGAAGGAGGGGGGTGTCTTCGCGGCGGAAGATCGTCCAGGAGGCGACGGTTTGGCGGGTTTGGTCGCGCGAGACGAGGATGTATGACGTGCCTGTCATGGATGCTCGGAGAGTCATTGAGTGGAGGTATGTGCTGGAGCTTGAGAGGTGGAGTTTTGGGCCTGTGGATTTTGTGGTTGGATGGGTAGGGATATGAGGGGAGGGGAGGGGACGTACCGAGGGATGGTTTGGTGATTTTGTGGTTAGGCTGGTCGAGGGCGTAGTGGGAGGCGAGGTTGAAGTATCCTGTTGGGCTTGTGTATAGAGGGAACGGTACGATCCCGAGGTAGTGTGCGTATTCCTGAGGATACGTCAAAGCGAGCGACTCGTGCTGGGGTAGCTCCTGCAGAGGCTGTCTTAGAGCATCAACAAATGAACATGGAATGCAACCGACCTCTATCTTTATAACAAGATTCGGACCATCCTCCGTCTCAGATCTCGCAAAAGCCATCAAGTACCAGCGTAGCTGCATAACAGCAGACTTCCACCGCCACCCTGCCTTCTGCGGCGAAAAATCACAACAGCTAACCAACGCCTCTTCCGTACCATGCAGCGTTCTCAGATTCGCAACACTGTATGGTTCGTAATCGGCGTTCTGCGGTAAATCGACGCTAATGGGGATTTCGAGGGGCCACAGTACTTGGAAGGCGTCGAGATGCTTGGGAGCGAGACGGGGTGTTATGCGCTGTTTCTCTGCTTCGGTGCGGCATTTGTGGGTGTGGGGTGTCTCGGGGTGGGAGGGTGAGGGTGGGGAGCGGGTGCATATTGGTTCGAGGAGATTTAGGGTGGCTTTTAGCTCTGTGGTTCGGATTCTGCTGCATGCACGGAGTTCGTGGTGGCAGGATATGGCGACTGTTTCGGCTCTTGATTAGCGGTGTGGTTGGATACTGCGAGTGATGCGGTACTTACTGGTACAGTCGGCCTGCCAGTTCCCGTCTCGGAAGCATTTGTCACAGATCTCCTGGGCGCATTCGGTACAGAACCAAGAGCTGAACAGGATTGAGGTGTTACATACGTCTGCGAACAACGCCATTCAGCTTGAGATCGTATGAGGAAAGTCTGATACGAAGGCTTACCGCATGCCACCAGATCCTTCTCGAGATGTCGAAATACGAGGTTGAGGTTGCTGTGGACTTTAAGCTCCTCTACCAGGATAGGCTTCAGAGCTTGTGCAACCACCAGCTACTAGTTCCTTCGTCAGTACATCTCATAACAATGAAATTACTGGCGAACCTGTAGATCGGTTATATCTGTCCCTTGAGGGTTGCTCTCGAATGTGTCTAAATTCGGGTACACGTTCGGCATGGGAGCAGGCTCGCCCTCGTCGAACCCGTCCTCCTCCAGCACGCCGCTGGACGTATGCCGTAGTTTACGGAAACCTTTCAAGTTCGAATGTCAAGTTCGAGGAATGTTACGTGTTGAGGCCACTCACCTTGAAACCGACATGGCGCGTCGATTCCATATTTACGCCAGCAGATGCATGTTACGCATGACGAGGGAATGCGCATACGGCGAAGCAGCCAGTTGGTGTCTCTACACCGGCCACTTTGGACGACTGGTTTGAACACTTGGTTAGCCACTCTGAATGATAAGCTCTGTCACCTACATACGGATCGACGCTGTGTCTTTCTCGGAGGTTCTTCCATATATGTTTATATTGCGCGGGCCACTACTGTATGGTCTGTGGGTGGACGTCAGTTGACAGCGAGTAACGACGTGAACGCGATCGCGCCGAGTAGCAGGGGTGTGACGGATCGTGACTGGGCCACACAAAGCCAAATACGTCACACGGAGCGTGACACACGAGGTGGGAGCGACCTTGAAGTTGGAGGTCATTTCGTCTCTCTCTTGACTTTATATCGACAATGGCGACCGAACCAGTGCCCACAGCAGAGGACAAGGCCAAGTACGATGCAGCAAAGAAGGATCTCATGCACGCCATATCGAAAAAGAGGCAGGCAGACAAGCAGCTGGTATGTACTTGACTTCATCTCCGCATAAGCAGTCAACATCTAATTCTACGAAGGCAGCGATAGAAGTTCAGATATACAACACAGAAAGTCAATACCTTCTGGAGACTGCCGCGCACAGCGGTGGGAATATCGTTCAAGGTTTCGATGGGTACCTCAAGAACCCACCAGGTGGCCGGCGCAAGTACGAAATAGGCGACGCAGACAGACTATTCTCCAACAGCAGTGCATCGTACAAGAAGGTATGATATAGTATACTCTACAATCAATCACTATCATTGTAACTCCTGATCATCAGTCGCTCGAGCTATCCGGAGAAGGCGAAGAATCTGCCGCTACAGGGGAAGACCAGTCGCGCATGTCAACGCCCGGCCTCACAACCGTCGTGTTGCCTGCGGCAAAGGCCACCGAGATGACTGCTGCACAACAGAAGAAGCACCGGGATAGGGAGTACCAGAGGAAGAAGCGTGCGAATGCAGCACGTAGGAGCGCGGCCCTCAGTGATGAAGAAAGCGTAACCTCGGCTTCTAGTCGAAGACCAACGAAGCGGTCGAGGGTAGCGGACGATGACTGAGTTGTTCTTCTCATATATGCGTCATGTTACGACTGTCATGCTTGGTGAGTCGCCTCTCATGTACTGCGTGCAAAATCCGCGCACCGTTGCTCACATATCCAATGTACCCAAGAACTTCTTCACCTGCAGCTCGTCCATACCCCCACCATCCGGGTCCGCAGCCTCGATAGCGCGCACGATAGCAATAACGTGCTTCGGCTCTTTGCTATTCACCCACACACGTCCGTTCATCCCAATCGCGGCCTCCAAGGGAAACTTGGCACCCAGTAGCGGCAGGAGGAAGTGGTTTGGGTCCAAAAGACTGTCGAAGTTAACATTCAGTTGGAGTTGGAGAGAGGAGGAATGGGAAAGGAGAGAGGAGAGGAGGGACGTACTGTCGACACATCTGGAGACTGCACCGCGTCAAGAATCCTCCCTTGAGCTCCCCAAACTCGCCCGCCTTGCGCGTTTGCGCGTCGAAGCACTCAAGCTCCGGTTCCATGTCTTTATGCGCCAGCGACACTCGTGCGTAGATTACCGAGCCGACCTGTAGTAGCACACGTAAATAATTAGAGTGAAAACATACGAACTGGTATATGAGTTTACGTACTTTGAGATTGGGACGATTCCGTTTTGTGGCACCTTCGAATGCTAGTCCGTCGAGTGAAGCCATGTGCGCTGCGCCGATATCTACTCGCCACCCTTCGCCGCTCCGAGCGATGACGACGCCTACCACCGATTCCTGAGCTGCAGGGACATACTACCATATTTCACTCAGATAAACATACTGTCAGATAACCAGAAAATTTGAACAGAGACGCACCCTCCGCGCATTACTCTCGATCCACCAAAGCTTATTATTCGCCGAATGCTTCAGCTCCCCCGCCTTCGTCGATACTACGGCTGCTTCTTCTCCGACGTTGGATACTTGGAGGAGCCCGGGTCCGAGTTTGAGGTTGATGTGCTTTGCGGGGACGGATTCGCCGGGGAGGACGTAGGTCATCGTGAAAGAAAGTCAAAGTGTGAGATCAAACAGAGTCGGCGTTTGTTCTGGACTCTGCATCTCTCATCTTATCTACGACCATGACCACGCCTCTACAGAGAGACTTCCCTGAGCTCTCTCATCTCTCGTAAGCCACACTGCACGCAATTTTATATTCCCCAATTTACGTCCTGAATAGGAGAGAAGACCTAGAAGACCTCCTCGCAGACCCGACCTACTTTCAAGCAACATTCCACTCCCTTAACTCGGTGAAAGCCCTATATCAAAGTCAAGCCGAGCTCGGGCTTGCGAACGAGTCGATAGCGAGTGAGTAATGTAATACGTTGACTTTGTTTTGGTGTGGTGGAATAGGGATGGTTGAATATTTGATTGACTGGTATAGTGTAGGGAATAACCTGGCGTTGCAGCAGCCTCTTTATCAGTTGAGGAGTGATACGAAGGAGGCGTTTGATGAGGCCAAACGGCTCGAAGGGAGGTGGAAGGAGCTTGAGAGGGAGCAGAAGGAGGTGTATCAGGTGCGTTACTTCTATACCACCTATCATTCTCACTAATCACTCATTCATGTGTCTATCCTCAATCATTAGCGATTCACACCCCAATTCCTCCTCCTCCGTCTAAAACACGCCACAACAGCCCAAGACGAAGCCTCCGAAGCCCTCGCATCCAGCTTCGTCCAGGCAACACCTAGTTCCGACGCGACTCAGACGAGCAAGGATATAGACGATTTTGTGAAGGAGTTTAGGGAGATGAGGAAGGTGTATCATAAGAGGGCTATGTGGAGTGATAGGTGGGCTGCTGGGGAGGTTGCGTCGACTGTGTCATGTGCGTTTTTTTTTTTTTTCAAATGTGCGGTTGCGGAAGATGGATGTGCTGATTTTTGTGTAGAGTTTTGGGATGTTGTATTTATTTATCGGATTAGGAGAATGTATCATATCTTATCGCTTTGCAACTGGAGTTTCTGTAGTATGCTGGACACCAAGGAGCTCTCGACCGTCCAAGTCCCTGTACTCGGATGAAGATAGTCTCTCAAAGGCAGAGTAGACAAGTTCAACCTTCGAGGCTCAGGTCGGCGAGAGAATCCAAACTGCGAACTTCTCGATTAGAGGAGCGGCTATTAGCCCAGACTAAATATCGATGGGTTTGAGTTTCAGCGGCCTGCTGCTGCTGCCTGCCTGCAATTCTCCAATATCGCGACGATGATGCTCCTCTGCAGCCGGTAAGTTCTGACATGTCATCACTACATGAGCTTCTCGGATGTCTGACTGACATACTCTCGGTACGTGACCTTTCGTCTCAGTATTATTACGCATGGTGCAGTCGCTCATACTGCACCCATCCGCTTCCATCAACCCAAGAAATATCGCCAACGCGCAACGTTCGTCCGCTGCTTCTCATCCTAATGCTACTATAGTCGCCTTTCTGAACATGTGAGTGGTCTTCCCCTCCCCGTTTATGCCTGCGTCTGATGTCAACTGACATCCACTAACCCTCCCAGAAAGCTTTTCACCACAAGAAGTCATACATGCCGTCCCTATCTCATCTTCTAGCCAGTGTCATATGCCGCGGACGCCACAACTTCGGGTCTAAAAGGGTTTTAGCGACTGAAAAGACGATCTCAAAGCCCTGACGTCGACGTTCTGCTGTCCTGTTAGACGTCGCTTTACACGCATTGGGTAAGTCGTCCAACACGATACTTGAGAATCCGTGTCCTTTCTGGGAAGTATTCAATACAGTACAGTGAAGGGGTTTGATCCGATGTACTGTTGCGAGCAGCTTCTGAAGGGCTATTAGAAGGCGTGTAACCTTACCTTCCGAGTTTTTATGCAATGGGCTGGTTCGAGTATAGGTGATCGGGGTATAGTATACTAAAGTGGTCTTAGCCAGCGGACGCGTATAAAACAGGGTGTAACTCGAGGCCGCCAAGTAGGAAGAGTTCTGGGCAACCTCCAACCCTCCAAAATGAAGACCTCTTTCGTCTCTCTTGCGGCTATTGCCATCCTTGCCAGCTCAACAGCGGCAAGGACAGTCTTCTCTGTAAGTAGCAGAACGAGTGACTCTAGCACGCATCCTGACGATACGCTGACGACGGGTTTCCAGGCTTTCAAGGTCAATGGCGTCGAACAAGGCCACGGAGTCGCCGTCAGAGTGCCTGCTTCAAACGCTGTAAGTACGCCATGGCCACTTACAGTTCACTATACGTACTGACTATATGACTACTACAGCCTGTGACTGATATCACGAGCAACTCACTCATTTGCAACACGGGCTTTGAGACTCCTGTCTCTCAGACTGTCGTCAAAGTGCCTGCGGGTGCCCAGTTCACGGCTGAGTTCCACCATACGTCGGCTGGGTATGTTGGCCCTGACCCAAGTGACCCGCTTGACCCTACCGACAAAGGTACTGTCGTTCTTAACTTCTCGAACGCTGCTTATGCTAATGACCAGTTGTATAGGACCTATCCTCGCATATATGTGAGCACCAATCAGTAGGAAATGCGCTGCCGGATTATGCTAACATCCCCGAAGGGCTGCCATTCCATCTGCTACCCAGACCGATGTCACAGGTCTCAAATGGTTCAAGGTCAGTATCAGGACATCACACTGTATCACATCACTCATCGTAGATGATTCTACATTCCATAGATTTGGCAAGACGGTTTGACCGCGAGCCCACATCAATGGGGTTCGGACAGGCTTTTCAACAACGGTGGTAACGCAACATTCACCATTCCTTCGTGCATTCAAGCCGGTCAATACCTCGTCAGAGTTGAAGCAATCTGTGAGTCCACTTTCTCCCCCATGAGATCTGTGACTTACGTGGATTCCAGCCCTCGCGAATGCCGAGCAATACCCTGGTGCCCAGTTCTTTGTACGTCGCTATTGCTTGTAACGCGCTCACCCTACTGAACGTGTGCACATTTGTAGATGAGCTGCGCTCAAATTCAGATTACTGGCGGCGGTTCAGCCAAGCCTGCCACTGTCAGCTTCCCTGGGGCGTACACAGGTAGGCCAGCCTTTGCATACTAAGCTGCATCCTATGTTAACTGTCTGATAATTTGCGCTAGCCGACGCAAGCCTAATTACCAACATCTACGAAGATGATACCTATACGCCGCCGGGTACGCAGACAATTTATTCCGTATCGAAACGCAGCTCGCTGACGGTGTCTTCAATAGGCCCTGCTGTCTTTACGTGCTAATGCGCCGGCTACCGTAGCATCTCGTCAAGAATCGACTTTTCCTACTTTGCGTCGATCTTTGTCCGTCATAATGAGGCTATTGAGGGATGAAGAGAGGTATCTCAAAAGATATGCTCATAGTAGAAATGATTGAGTTTCTCGGAGTATGATCCATACGCGTTACGTTTGCTTGCTTTCGAGGAAATTGTTGTAGTTGTGTGCTTCACGATTCATTGTCATACATTGTTGCTCAAAAAAACCCGTTGCGATGTCACCAATATCGTATAGCAATCGAATTGCATAGCGCTATGGTCGTAAGTAAAAGTGAAAATTACAAAATCATCGTACAGCTACGTTTCCCTTGAAGATCTTGAAGCTCTATACAGCGGTACACCGACGTGGGTAATCGAGAATCACGTACGTCCATCGGCATTGGCACCAGAGCCGCTGCTTTGTTGTCGTCTGGTACTGAACGACCCGCGGTACCTCTCGCGGCTGTGACGGGAGGTAAGGGAGGTGGGAGCATGTCTGAAGACGGCTTCAGCCTCTTGGAGAGCGGACGGCTGGAAGGGCCAGCGACGCCGCGTTCGTATTCACGGCGAGTACGCTTCGGCCTAGACGAAGGCGAGCTGTGCACTGACTCGTCGCTCGAGATGCTGGAAAGGCTGGAGGAAGACTCGGAACGGGAGAGTAAGTTTGTTTTAGGGGGTGGCGGAGGAGGAGACGATGGAGATTGATCCGGTGCAGCAGCAGCCTTGTCTGCGTCTGGGATTAAGGGGAAGTCCTCGTTCTCGTCCTCGTCGTCTTCATCACCCTCGTCACAACTCGATTCAGCCCCACCGGTATAATCTTCGCCAGTTGCTCTGGTGACTGGTTCGGCGGTGAGAGGGACTTCAGGGTGTGCACCACTTTGGAATGAGGTGCGACAGTGGAATTCGAAAGCCTGAACTTCGTGCTCCTCCGTGCGTTGCGGGTAGTTCGTTTTTTCCTTCTCGACATCCGGGATCCATTCCGAAGCAGCCAGGGCCCTCTCGAATATCTCGCGCCAGAATCGTGGAGTACTGATGATGGCGTGTTGTTCGTCTAACTTCTCTCGCGCAATCGGAACCCGGCTGGGATTCCATTCGGCGTTGCGCTCGGCCTTCTTGAGCGAGTCAATAGCCATATAGTAGCTATCGAGGGCATCCGCCAACTCCACAATGAGACGCTGCAGCGGCTTACAGTCAAAAGTGACGCTGAAGTCCGCCAATGCAGCTCTCTTGAGTGTGCCACCGGTCACTCTGCCAGTCGCCACGCCATCTTGACGAAATTCCCGCCAGTGCCAGTTGAAAGCGTCCATATTGAATTTTCCCTCGTGCTTGAACGTATGAAGCACAGAATAGATAAGAGTCCAAAACATAGCTTCGAGATCGTCAGCGATCTCGTGGATCTTTTGAGGGTCTCGCAGCAATGCAATAGACATGAACGCCCAAGTGCCCTAGTGGAATGTGAGAAATAACTCATACACATGATAGAATTTGTTGACGTACTGTGCGGAATTTTTGATGCTCATATCGTGGATCGGGATTAGTCTCACTTGCATGATCCCAATCTCCCAGTAATCCAACGTCGTCCTCGTCGGGCTCGCCAATCATGACGTTCCCAGAGCTGATGTCTCTGTGAAGCATCTTACCAGGCGTTGTCTCATACACCTCTTCGATCACTGATACAGATGGTCACCGATCAGCAATGGCATATAAACGAATACAGAATTCACTCACCGATGAGGACGTTGTAAAACGCTTGCACCATCTCTTTCGAGTCCTTCGCGGATTCAATGGGGTATGCAAGCCTCTGCACAAGGCGATGGTGCATGTGAAGCCGAAGAGGAGAATAGGAGACCGTAAGTGTTTGCCGTTCTGCCCATTCCGCGCAAATGGTCCTCTGCACCCGTCCCTCAGCGTTCCGTACATCCCCTCCACAGATGAGTCGAGGAATGCGGGAGACACCATATTTTTCGAGTAGCCTGTACACCTCGCTTTCAGCTTTCAAAAGCGGATGGTTTATGCGCCAAGTATCTTTCAGGAATAGAGCCTCCTTCTTCTCCTCTTCCTTGCTGGTGGTGCTTTGACGCTTCTCAACTTGAACGGCGATGTAACCGCGTGTGGCACGACCAAGCGGCGAGACAGCGTTGAAGACAGGCCGTTGGATCAGGAGTTCCATCTTGAGCGTCTCCTCTTTCCTCTCTTCCTCATCGGAGCAACGAGAAAACGTCCGCTCTCCCTCTTTCAACTCGACGGGAAGCACCTCTTCTACGGCTATCTTGTACACAGGGTAGTCACCGTCCAGAGTTAACTCGGCGTCGGGTATCGCACGCTGGGGATGGTTCTCGTCCTGCATGTTGCCCAGCAACTGTTCGACTACCGCAGTAAACGCCTTCCTGTCGCGGCTCCCTGCCACAGTCGCTGTTGTGTCCATCCCTCTCGCTTCATCCGTCATGTAGTTAGTGCGCCAGAAAAACTCCGCGAGAACGGCTGGGCGCTTCATGTAATCGAATGCGTCCGTTACGATCGCCCCAGAGTGGTCGAAGTAAATGAAGCGAGCGTGCCTTCCGGTGATTAGAAGTTGGAAGATATGCGTACGCTGTTGATGGTTGAACATCTCTCGAGCGTACATCGCGAGCTGACCACGAGTGCGCGCAGCGTATTCTCCAGGCTTTTCGAACGCAGGTTTTATCTTGATGTCGCCTTTCTGCTTCCGGAGTTGCTTTTCGAGTTCCTCCCTTGGGTAGAATGGATCGTCGATCGAGCTGCTCTTGAATTCGACTACCAGTGTGTCCAGACACCAGTCGAACCTTCGCGAGTCTACGACTGAGAGGGTCTTCGCGGTTTTGGACTTGCTACGAGTGGCGTACGGGTGAGTGGCCGCAATCTTATGGAATTCCTTGAGTCCAGCGTCGGGACGAGAATCGCCGTTCTTCCTCTTCTTGTCGGCACAGATGAAGAAGGGCATATGAGGGGAGAGATCGTAGCGGGCAATGCTGTCTGCCTGAAAAACACGCCGCAGTTTGAGGTTATTTTATATGGTATCTGCAATAATATGGCGAAACTCACAAATGCTTGATACAATCTCTTTTCTTGGATACTGCCACCCTCCTTATTGCGAGGAGGAAACTTGAACTTAACTCCCTTCGGCATACGCGCAAGGTCAGCGTCGCTGATACGCATGAGCTCCTCCATGAGCATCTCAGGGGATAATGGGCCGACCCAGCAGAGGTTCATGTCCGTGGCGAGCAGTCGATGAACCTCTCTTTTGGTGTAAAGGGTCTGTCGAAACCGGTAGTTGCCTGCGGTGCCATATTGAAGAGGAGTATTGTCAGAGGTGAGAGTAGCCATGACTAAGGTGACAGTGGAAGTAGAGAAACTAGCTTACGGGGGCTTGGCGCGTTTATAACCTGCCGTGTACTGGCCTTTTGATGGTGGTTCGAATTCAGACTCAGAACTAACTGCCCTTTTGGGACGTCGGGATCAATAGCCTGTCCCAAAAGGGCAGTTTGTGTGTAAACACGTGGCGATAACACGCACTGAAATGCTCGGCCCGGGAATACCGTGCGGGTTGCAATTGCCAGACGATACACTGAAGTCTGAAGGTTACGTGCGCACGCGAATATTGGACCCGGTAAGTATCCCTAAAACGCTGTACTAAATCATCTAGCTTGCTATTCACGTTCAACTGTATTGTGGATGTCTCCAAAATCAAGAGGACGACGAAGTACGTAGACGTAAATCTACATTTCTAGTGCAGGTTGAAATTTACTTGCTCTCGAGGAAATCACTGTATGAACCTGTCGGTTCGGCGCTATCCACTTTGCTCAAAAATACGTTTCGATGCCACAAATAGTGCATAGCAATTATGAATATAGCTTCAAGTTGTTGCGGACAGGATTACATGATATTACGGTCCTTCGTAAAGCGTCATTTGCAAAATCATCGTACAGTTATGTTTCCTTTCAAAATCCTGAGACTCTATACAGGGGTACACAAGTAAGGGTAGTCAATAGCCACATACGTCCATCGACATTCGCACCAGATCCACTGCTTTGTTGTCGTCTGGTACTAGTAGAACGACCCGCCATACGCCTCACCGTTGGGACAGGAGGTAAGGGAGGTGGGAGAATGTCTGAACAGGACTTCATCATCCTACCATGGGGCCCAGATCCGGTGTGTTCACCACGTCACCGCCAGAGATCCATCCCGGAGCATTCAGGGCAGTCTGAAACATCCCACTCCAGAATGATAGAGCACTGATAGCAGCGCGTTGCTCATTGAGCTTTTCTTGCGCAATCGCAGCACCAGCAGGATGCCGAGCGGCTCGCCCATAGGCCCGATTGAGGTCCTCTACAGCCCGATAGTAGTTCTCGAGGGCTTCTGACAAATCTGAAAAGAGATCTTGCAAAGGTTCACACTTGAACGTAACGCTCCGAGTCAGGCTTAAAGGCCCCCGAAGCGCAGCCCTCTTGAAGGTGCCGCCGAGTATTCTGCCTGTCTGTTCGCCATCTTTATTGATCTCCTGCCGGCAGTGGTTGAGAATATCCAATCCAAAATCTCCGTCGTGTTTGCAGGTGTGAAGCGCAGAATAGAGAAGGGTCCAGTATATAGCCTCAAGGTCGTCGAGAATCTCGTGGACCTTATCAGGATCTTCCAACAAGCCAATAGACATGAATGCCCAAGTTCCCTAGCCGGAGTTAATGAGCAGCCCGCACAAATGAGATGATATGTTCACGTACCGTGCGGAATCTCAGGCTCTGGTATGCATCTCCGGGCGGAACTTCATTTGTCCCAAGGGTCTGTCTAGCGTGCGGTCCGTTGCTGGAGGGGAGAATTGAGAAATTTGTGAGTATCCATGACTGGAGCATTGGTAGCTGAGAGAGTCACTTATGGGTGGTTGTCGTAGTGCATTCATGCAACGCTCATGTCCGTCCTTTGATGGCGGCTCGAATTCAAACTCAGACTAACTGCCCTTTTGGGACGTTCACTCGTGGCCCATCAAATCGGGATCATCAGCATGAGATTTCGAAAGGCGTGCTGGTTAGAATTACTGCCGCCAACCTGGAGCCCAGACTGCGCGACTCGGGCTCCCGTAGCTCCCTACACTTCCCTACAGCAAAGGGCGGGCGAGACTCAAATCAGTGACACCCCACTGGTGCACGGGGTCTTTTCTCGCAAATTGATGCTAAACACATGTGTTAGTAGCCGATCAGTTGCATTCTAGGCTTTCGAGTTTCTGTGCCAATAGGAGACGTATGTCTTGGCTGTTCAATTCGACCAATATGATACATCAATAGTTCCAGATGCGCATGAGAAATGGTACTAGGTATCTGTCTTAGGAACAAACAGCTGCAGCAATGAGTAAGTATCGTGTGGAAAGCCGTAAATTATGCGTAGAGTCGGCGCAACAGCGCTGACGACCGCTAGTCGTACAACCAATCCGAGGCGTCAAAGGCATCAAGATGAACACTGGATGCCTACCCGTAAGCGTTTTAGTGATTTAGGGATTTCTAGATGCTTTCGGAGAATAAATTGTCTGATGGGGNCCATGATGCCTCACTACTTACCTCCTCTACTACCGCCATGGCCACGCATGCGCAGAAACCGTTTGCTGTTCGTCAGTCCACGTCAAATGACTACTCTTCATTCTTCTTGGCCGGTGAGTGGATGGCCAGTATGCGTATCGACTCTAAAGCCGACTCTGATCATGACTCCTCGAAACAGGGGCGACCTGCTGCTCGTATGTCGTTACTCAGACTCTGACAGGACATAGACGTTAAAAGTTCTTCAAATGTAGCGCTACTCACATAGCCATGATTCGTGAGTTTCAAGTTCTTCATGATATGTCTGGAAAACAGGGGACGTGGCAACTGACCACCGATAACGTAGCAATCGACGTAGTGAAGACACGCATACAGATTGACTCAGCATACAAAGGTTTCTCACTCTTCACCGGTGCCAAATACGTAGTGAAGAACGAAGGGCGCTCGGGCTTGCTCACTGGATTCGGTCCCACAGCAATCGGCTACCTTGTGCAGGTTCGTCCATTCATCACACTTCATGGCATCCAAGGTATCAGCATGATGACTCACGATATATGACGAATCTTAGGGAGGTGCGAAGTTTGCTGGGTACGAATTCTGGAAGAGACAGTTCGCGGGGATCGCAGGCGATCAAGAGACAGCTGTCAAGTACCGCACTGCAATATACCTCGGATCGTCAACTGTAGCAGAGTGCGTGTGCCTTCATTCTCATTCAGCTGAACCTGCTCATCCGTTGTATCACACAGGTTCTTTGCAGACATCCTTCTAACACCCTTCGAAGCAACCCGAATACGACTCGTCTCGGAACGCAACTACGCCTCGGGGATGGTTACCGGCCTAACGCGTCTGGCACGTGAAGAGGGGTTCTCAGGTCTCTACTCAGGGTTTCTACCCATCATTTGCAAGTGCGTACCTTCTCCCTCTCCTACCAGGCGCTACTGTGTCTACCCGATCGCTCTAAACACTTCCCACAACCAGGCAAGTACCATACGCCATTGGCCAATTCACAGTGAACGAGTTCTGCCATGAACTCGCCTTCCGAAATATGTCCGAATCCGCCCGCTCGTCACTCGCTCCCACCCAGAAATTCGCCATCGACCTCGGCAGTGGCATCATCGCTGGTTTTACCGCCGCCATCCTCAGTCAACCCGCCGACACGCTCCTTTCTCTAATAAACAAGGGTCACGGACCCAGTGGTTCGCTGGTGTATCGATTGAAAGTTTTAGCGCAGCAGGCGGGGGTGAAGGGGTTGTTTGCGGGGCTTGGGCCGAGAATGGTGATGACCGCCGGGTTGGTGAGTGGGCAGTTTTTGGTATATGATGCTGTAAAGCATGGTGAGTGCTGTCGAACCTATTGGAAGACGGAAGGAAAGACTGATATATGTCCATGTTAGCGTTGGGTGCCCCGCCGGCTCTAGATATCCACTAGAGCTGAGTGGTTGATCCCACTAGACGTGAAGTTGACTTAGGCTTGTCCCCGGCGGCGCCACCGAGTTATGCGATGTGCAACGCGAACCATACCCATAGATATGACTTCGAACTATCGGTTCTACTTAGAGGTTGGAGGTTACTTCCTACTATTTCAGCTCAGCTAGTAGTATATTTACTCACCTATATTGTACGACATACTAGTCATACTATCATAGATTGCCCCTCACCAGCCTGAGAGACGAACTTCAGGGTGGGCACTATCTCACATTGAGATACGAGAGTCATATTTGAAGGCTTGTCTTCCGTACTCCACCATTATCCCCGGACTCGATGGGTACACCACCCCGTCATCCGAGTGCCACCCTGAAGCATCCAGGGCATTCTGAAACTTCTTCATCCAAAATAACGGAGCACTGATAATAGCGTGTTGCTCATTGAGCCTTTCTCGCGCGATAGCAGTGCATTCAAGTTGTTCATCGAGCCTTTCTTGCGCGATCGCAACACCAGCGGGTTGCCGACTGGCTTGCTGTTGGGCCCACTCGAGCTCGAATATTTTTGCAGCACGATAGTACTCATCGAGGGCTTCCGACAAGTCCTCAAAGAGATACTGTAAAGGCTCATTCTTGAACGCAACGCTTAAAGAAACTTGACCCCCAAGCGCATCTTTCTTGAGCTTGCCACCGAGTACTCGGCCGGTCTCCTTGCCATGTTCATCCCGACGGTAGAAATGGAAAATGTCCATGTCGAAATCCCCGATGTGCTTAGCCGTGTGAAGTGCACAATAGAAAAAGGTCCAAAATAGGGCCTCAAGGTCGTCGAGGATGTCGGGAGTCTTTTCAGGGTCTTCCAACAAGCCAATGGACATAAACGTCCAAGTGCCCTAGTATGAAGTGAGGAATATCCACACGCATGCTACAATCTGTTTACGTACTGT
>JAXQGX010000359.1:0-18781 GCA_037040455.1 Irpex sp. P115-07
CAGCTCATCATCATGGCCGCTCTTGTCTGTGAAATATCATGCTTAGTGACCTGGATTTGAAGTCAATACTCGCCACTCCTCGGCACGTCTGCCAAGGTTAAAGCTCTGTATGAATAATACGTGTACATGAGTAGGACGAAGACGATATCGAGCACGAATAGGGTAAAACGAGATATTCATTTGTACGTACTTATGTACTTGTGTGCCTGGTTTCAAGGCCGAAGCCATCTGCGCAGGCCCCTGGACTCTGCCACAATGACTGTGTTTCCCCGATCGGGCCTCGGAGACCAGATGTCAATGATTGATTCCAGTAATCCTAGGTTACGTCCCGTCGCCGGCGAACGTGCTGCGTCGAGCTAACGTCGGTCCGAGCATCACTACTTCCTATGAAGGTGAGAGTGGCACAGTTGAGCATTACAATATGTTTGCAGTAAGGTTACGGATAATGAACACGCACCTCTGGCAGAAGTGTTACCAGACCGGCTTCTTGCCCTAACATTGGCACGCGACGCCTCCAAGGTTCAGGTTCCAACAGTCCGCGCATCTTCAGGAGGCTGGACCATCGAACTCACACACACCTCAGACCGCGTAGCTACCATCTTCCGAGTCGAACGTTCGCCCTCGTGGCCAGCCTGCACCGTACCCTAGGCGAACAGGCCTTGACGCGCCTCGTCCAGCCGCGTGTGCATGGCAATATTCCGATTTCTCCCATGATTATTCAGGATAACGGCAGGATTGAATGTCGGGGTCCTGGACAGTGCGTTGGGGAAGTTTGCCTTCTGTAAACCAGTCTCAGACGTGTACTGCTGGCAAGGGACACGAAGCCAGACATGGCGGTCGGGACGAAGAAGATGCTCATCACATGACACTCTCACGCGAACGGAATCCATCGCGATCGGCTCGACTCCGACCTCCATTGTGTGCCAGATATCTTCTGTCAAATTCTGAGAGCTTTTGAGAAACTCGATGATGTACTATATCCATGCCTCTTACGGGTCATGGGACCGCGAAAGAGGAGCTCGTGTGGCATACCCCACAGACTTACAATCGTTTTGGTGTACCAACGCTGGAGCTCGATGATTAACTAAGTCCTCAGATGGTGTGTCCAGTGCATACTCTTCCTCAACCTTCATGCTCGTCAACTCGTTGGCCTCAGGTTGACGATAATGATGTAGACACTCCATTGAAGAAGCTAGAGAAGTCACATAGAGCGCTGAGATCGATAACAGAGCTTTACTGTATAGAGTAAACGCGACCCTGCATGGACTCAATGAATTCTCGAAGGCTGGCCAATCAATGGAAGTGGGTGACTGCGAATGGGTGACTAGATAGTGATCACTAGAGGGTGGGGTACGAGAAGCCCGAGCATGTACGGGGTCCCGCCCACGCGAGCCCACGAGAAGTGGTGCGCAGCTCCGAGGTACAGTACGCCGCAGACGTGGACAGCGAGGAGTACAGCTTCAACGACAGATCAACAGGCAGCACCGAGCACTGACCGGTACTGACCACTCGAGCTCGAGGCACCAGATACACATACAGATCCCGAGACTCGTTTCGTGACCGCCTCGACATAGTTTCTTGGGCTGTGGTATAGTCAGGGTTCACGAAACACAAAGAACTACATCATGTACTGATCTCATCGCCACGAGCCAGAGCACCGTAATCCCACCCATACACATCTCGCACACAAAAGCCGAGCGAACGCGTGGCCACAGCATGCAAGCAGATAAGCCAGGCCTACGTATGCCATCTCCCTGCAGTTGTCAGCGTTCGGTGTTTACGTTCCGCAGCGCTGGCAGCTTGCTGTCATAGCACTGTCAGATCCTGGTGATCGAGTCTTCTGTATTGACTCGCAGCTGGAGATCATCAGTATCACAACGGATGGACAGCTCTGCTGCGCCCGGTGTATCAGATTTCCTACCGACACAGAGAGGCGCACGAGGCTACTCCTGCGATGAGTGCTACATAGGGAGAGCGAGGGAAGGGCGTACCGACCTGTCGTTGAACTACCGACTCTCGCCGACAAGCAAACGAAATGTTCGTCGGCAATTTGGTCTGCGGATATTTTAGGATGCACTCACCGTCCTCACACGAAAGCCCTCCGTCTTGTGAGCCATGTACACGGGAGACACTCGCTACGCCCTTCGAGATTGACATTCTTTCCGGATATTGAAACCTCCGGCATTCTTTGTATACGGCAGCACAAGTAGCACCAGGTGAAGGCGCGTACGAACCTTCCCGCAGCCTCGAAATCTCGAGATGCTTCCTTCGCGCGTCACGTAACTTGTCACAAGCTCTGTTGAATGAAACGGAAGAAGACCAAGTGTACCCTGAGCATGATACGGGCTCGTCTATGCATGTCACATAAGCACTAAGCACTAGGTTTGCGTTAGCTGGCTCGAGGCCAAGGAAGTTGGAACATACCGTACTTGGTACTGTTCAGGAAGCTCCAGATGACGAGGACCCTGGCGACTCTGTCATTGAAGCCCAGTTATGCTAGTCAATACCTAGCCTCCCACTATGAGACCTTCGAAGCTCTATGACCAATCTATGGCGTCGACTCCTTCACCTGAATCATGACGTTCAAAACGCCGCAGGGTCTTGATCATTCGATTCCGTTCTACCGCTTGAGCTTACAAAACTGGGTCAGTGAACAACAGTTACAGGACCATTCTCACCAAGACTAGCACTACTTCTTGGGCGACAGATAGTGGCATTCAGCGGTATGCGTCTCCCAGACTGCGCCTTCCCTGTCAATGATGAAATGCGTCCATAATAAAACTGCATTTCGAGGGTTCGTAGAGCAACAGTAGCCGCCGAAATACTTGCGTTGAGACCGAAAGGAGATCGATATCGTAGTGGTTGCATGACAAAAGATTCCACTCTTGTTCGAGGATGTGAAGCGGCGGGCCTGGACCTCCTATGTGATGGAAGAGGGTTTGATTATTGGTTTTTATCGTGGAAGATACGATGTGAGATTTGATGTCGATCGATAGTGTTGTTCCCCCGGGCGGGTGTGTCAAATAACGATCGCACTATTACTAGTGCGTGGTGAGCGTCCCGATTTTCTGTGTGAAGAACGGATCTAATGAGCGAACCACGACTGCCCATGCGGGAAGGAAGGCGGATGGCGGAAGGCGAGGATGTGATGCGTTTTCTATGTTTTTACTCTTCAACCCGCGCGTGTGGCCCTTCGAGGATCCAGGCGGGCTGAAGGGACTACATTTCATATTTGGTTTTGCGGTGCGGGAAAGATGCACCGCTTTCGAGCTTTCGGTGAGCAAGTTCTAGGGGACAGACATGAGCTCATGAGCGTGCGATCGGTGCGTAGAGAGACAACGAAGATCATGAAGAGAGAATGTACCGTCGTCAGGCATGCGCAGTCAAAATTCTCTTGGACTACGTAGTCGCTGCGCAGACAGGAGGGCTCGAAGGCGGCGGGCGGATATGTGTGCAGGGTTTAAGGAACAAGGGGTGATTCAGGCGATCGTCCAATTGCAGAATCATCTCAACCAAGGCTAGTATGACGATGGGCCCAACAATATCTGCTTGGCTCATATGCTGAGGGAATTAGATGTGCGGGTGGTCAGGCGAGCATTTCCGATAGACAGGAGGCCTGTCATGTTTCCCTCGATATGCCTGGAACGGAATATACGGAGCATGATGGCGAAAAGCAGACAGACACGAACACCTACACCGATACCGACAAGATATCTTTGATGTTGTTCTGCAGACATAAACCGTGTGTGATAGCTGGCGTTGGATGGTGACTGCTGTGAGAACGCGACAAGTGGCATGAGCGGTTCTGAGAAGGAGTAAGGAGGCGGCGGTGTTCATCGGGAGGCGTCTATCTGCGAAAGGCAATCGAGCTGGATATATTTGGTCAGTCTACGATGAGATCGGGTATCACCGTTAACGGAAGTAAATTATTCGACTCCGCCTAGACACATCTCCCCGCATAGCATTTGCGGGGGGTGACGACTGCGGTGCCACCAAGTAGCCAAGGCTTGGACTCGAGAGGACTAGCAGGCAGGAGATACGGGCCTCGTTGAGAGATATAACGTACTCGGACGCCAGAGGGAATTTCGCGATGTGCTGGTGATACGTGGGCGGGGTCAGGTGAATACAGAGAGGTTGAGAAACGTCTACGCACGTGTTTCTAAGGAACGGCGCTTGATGATAATAGGGACCCCGGACAGTGCTCCCGCCAAGATGCAGTGGTGATAGGTGTGGCACGGATTATAATTATTGAATGGAGCCTGGTACGGTTCACGTCTCCTCATAACTTGTCCCTTTCTCTTTCGCTTCGCCCACTCTCTTACTCCTTCCACTTTTGCTCTGCGCTCATCGTCCCCGCCACTCTCTCCAACGTCGGCAACAACGAGCACCAACCCTTTACTCACCGTGCACAACAGCGCCAACATAGCAAAGTACACCTCCCGCAAAGCGCCAGAGATGGGAACCATGCTCCAGCTCCCCGCCTTCCCTCGTCATGGCATCCTCCTCAACTCATCCCCCACCACTTCGCCCTACAACCACCCGACGTCGCTTCCGGGCACACCACATCTCATCTCGTCTCTCTCCTCGCTCTCATCGTCGGCGTCGTCAAGCTCCCCCCACAACTCGGAGGCGGATCACTATTTCCTCACTGCTAGCTTGCCCGCCCGCGATGGCGCGTCAAATGCTCCTCGTAACGGAGCTCAAACATCATCAACAAGTGGCACAGGCTCAAACACAAGCACTGTAGCATCGCGAGATACCAAGAAATCCTCGCAGTCAGCCCCTCAAACCAGGAAGATTCGCTTTGCGCCTCTCCCTGAGCCCAGACGGGAGGAAGACTTTCCTGAAGTGTTTCTCGACGACGATGTCGAGAGTGTCACCGGTTTCCCTCTCTCTACATCTCTCGACACCCCTCGACCCTATACCACCCAGTCGTCGAGCCGACCCAGCTCATTATTGTTTAGTGGTGCTTCAACGGCGTCGGAGGCGCCGGGAGATGCACCGTCCACGACTACCCCCACCGCACCTTCATCCGACTCACACGTCGTCCCTCTTCATGCAGCTTCAAGTACCAATGGCTCAGATAGGTACGACTCTGATGTTGACCCAATAACTCCTCAATCTCCCTTCGCTGTCCTCTCATCATCGTCTTCCTTCATCGAGCGCATCCCAGACACTCAATCCTGTCCCGAATCTCCCATCGGCCGGCGCGTCGACCTACCACGAGAGAACCGGAGATGGTCAACGAAGAAGCTCTTCAAGCCTCTGCTCGGCCCGCTCTCGAAGAAGGAGCTTTCCACCGGAGATGTTCTCACGCTTGGGCTTAACCAGCTCGCGCGGAGTACGACGAGAGACAGCGACGCTGCCAGTTCTGGCACCACAACTCCTTTGCGCAATCGGTCTCGCGAGCGGACAGAGAGTGTCTCCGGGGGGTCAGAGAAGGATGTCGACTTTGGTGTTCCGCTATCGAGGAGCACCTCTGAGAACACCCATGTGAAGAAGGGCGCGAAGAAGAAGAGCTTGCTATCCGCCCTGATGGGTTCTGATTCCAGCAGCTCCGGAGAGGGATCCTTGTGGAGGACACAGAGTGCCACTGAGCAGATACGAAGAACGAAGAGCCGCGAGAGCACTATTGCTAATGAAGACCTGAGAAGGACGAGGAGTAATAGTGTCGGAGTTGCTGGAAATCGTCAGGCGCCGAGAAAGCAGTTGAGGATGCTCAACGGCCGGGTGTATGGCGGAAGGAGGAATAATTTGAACAACGTGAACTTGTTCGCTACCGCTCGGTGAGTATTTGGTTCTTGGTTCAATTCTGTGTTCTGTACTGAGTTTCCTTTCCCCGCAGCTCTGACCCTGAATTCGTCGAGTGGGGTTACGGTGGCATGGGCAGTGTGAAGACCGCCGCCTCCGTAGGCAACACCAAGTATTCCCGCGTACAAGGGAGTGCAGCCATTGGGTCAGCCGAAGAGAACGGCTGGGGTAGCGCACAACGTGGGCGACAACCTGCGGATGACGATGATGACGGTAGTGGTATGGCGTGGCTAAAACGCAGGAGGGAGGAGAGAGAACGCGCTAAGGCGGAAGCTGCTGAGAAAGCTGCTGCAGAGGCAGCCGTTCAGGATGCAGTTGAGATGCAGGAGGATGTCAAGGATGACCATGCAGAAGAGAAGCACGACGCCGAAGTTGCAGACCCTGACCCTCCAGCGCCGGTGACCCAAGAGAAGCAGGTTGAAGAAGCAGCGATTGACGCAGTGGAGTCGAAGACTGAGTCTGAGGAGCAGCCGACTCCTATTGCTGTTTCCGAAGATGCCGAGCATGTCACTACCGCTGTGAAGATTCCCGCGCATACACCCTCGCCCCGCCATCACAGTCTCAACCTCGGTCATCATCCACACGGTCACCCCATGCGTTTGTCGGCTGAGCGGACTCCGAGCTTCGCCAGCAGACACAGTATTCCTCGTACGCCTGAGCGACGGGGTAGTGCAGACACGGCCAGGGCAGGCTCACCGATCCCACAGAACATCATCACTGATGCACAGGTGATCGTTGGCGAGTTGGAGGGCCTTGAGGAGCAGAAGGAAGAGGAGGTCGACACTATCAGAGAGCGGAGGGAGAGTCAGAGTTCCACAAGCACCGGGTCGGAGGACGAGGATGCAGATGCAGAGTACAGCCCGAAGTCGGAGGATGAGGACGATGACGAGGTAAGCATTCTATTTTGCGCCGCCTTTCTTGAAAAGTCGTACTCACTATTCTTGTAGGAACTCACGAGCAGCAACGCTCATGCTCTCGGCGCTGGTGTGGAGAAGATCAGTCGACATAAGCCGGCGCATTCGCAGGACGGTGTATCCTCTCCTGGGGCGTAAGGGAACTCGAAGTGCAATGCGGGGCGTTGAAGAGGCGTACCTCGTATATACGCCTGTTCAGCTCACTCCGTCGTATCGTGAAATTCAAAATCATGGTGGCAGGCTTGCTCGCCAGTGGACCGCTGTATCGCCGACCAATGTCGTCTTCAAGCGGCCGTTCATCTCATTCTCCATCCTCATATCACCACTCTGCACTCATTTTTATCTTGCATAACATACACTCGCCGCGCGATACCCTTCGATGTTCACCTGTACATATTGTCCTCTCCTGCTCTTGCTTTCGGTCGCCCTAGATGTCGCTCAATCGCTCTCTCAAGTCCCTGCTCGGTCTACTGCTCCTCCTGGTTATCTCATGGCCTTAATCGGACTCAACCCCCGGTGTACTGTCTACCTTATTCCGCAATAATCGTGGACGTTCTCTGCCACGCTCCAAAAGCGGATCTTTCCCTCCGGATCACCTCCCGCGCTCCTTACATCCTCCAACTCTAATCATGGTGCTCTCCTCGCCCTCTGCCCTGTACATCTCACCGACCGGGAGGCGTACACGCACCTCCCGCTTCCTCCGTTCTCACACTTAACCGGATACTCGCAGGCGTATTAATTCGGCCAGCAAGCCTCGCGCTTTGCCTCTCATACTTCCACTACCGTCATCCAGTCTGCTCCCTCATATAATTCGCATCTCGCTCATGTCGGACTTGCATGCAAGCTCGATCACAATTCTCCATTACCTCATCATTCATCGGATGTTCATCTTTGACTGCTTCCATCCATGCATCCATTCATCATCCAGGGCGTACGATCGTGCTCTTTTCTTCCACGGGTGTTTATTTTGGTATTTTACTTTTGTTGAGTTTTTGCTCATGAATTATAACATTCGTCTATTCACCTTGTGCATATTGCTGTCTTCGTTGCTCTTCATACGTGAAGTTCTTTCTACTGGTGAATCGCAAGTGCGGCTGCCAAACCATTTTCATTCTTGGTCTTTCTGTCCTCCTAGTCTCCCTCGTCACCTCTCAAACGTTCAAAGCCTCGAGTGCTTCAACCGTAAGCTCATTGAACATTACACTCCTTTAATGTTTCCAACTCTCTTCTCTGCTGCCCGCTATCTTCGCTAGCGTGTTTGCTCGGTTTCGTAGCAGTACGACACTCAGGACTCTTGCATCTTCTCTTCGACCGTCCCCTCAAAGCATGCGTGCATCATAGTACTCGGAACACGCATGCGTTCTCGCTACATTTAGGCGTACAGTATACTGGTAATTCTGATGCTCCTTGGCCGGCGGGCTTCTACGCATTATATGAACTGCAATGTGCATGCTACTACTAAGTAAGGTTCGCGAATGCGTTGAAGTTTCGGTAACAGTGCTGCTTCACCTTCGAATTACGACAGACTCGCCCATGCATGGATAACATGCCACATACGGCGTAGATAATGAGGGTCGTATGGTACACCACGTTCATGAACTTAGCGAAGCGTCGACTTCCCGCCCGAAGGGAATGACGACGATCACCTCGAACCCGACTTACTTATCGCAAGTCCGAACACTCGTGTTCATTAGCACGCATTGTATCTCACCATCGGGTATCTCCTCAGGCTCTCAATTCTCCAGATACCGCACACAGTATACTGTTCAACTCCATACAAAGTTCTGATAGATGGACTGAATTCGAGTTAGGCTAGCATGAGCACCACCACTTTACACTCCGCGACCGGACTCAGGGAAGCCTCTAGCTTGTTGTCCCAATGTACCGAGGTAGGTTTTAGCTTGTTCTGACGAATGGTGGAGCTCTGATATTGACGTGCCTACTGCGCTGCTGGGTTACCTGGTCGGCGATACTACATCTGGGTAATACTACACTTACGCCGCCACGACCACCGAATTCGAGATCGCCTGGAATGAGGCATTCGAACGTCGAAGCGACGAAGTCTCCAGGAGAAAGTATGGGCGCGGAGCCGAGGAGTCTGCCCATGCAGGGTCTTTTCATCCGAGCTTTTAGCATCAGGGCGACATGACGACCGTACATGTGCAACTCACAATTTCCGCGCACTGGACGCTCTCGATCGCACTGGTCGCTGTGAAACGTGTCTCGCACGTTGAGAGCGGCGTGAGTATTTGCATTTTCTTGATGATATATGTCATTCTGCGTGTCGACAGTTGCCCGGAAAGGATGGTCGTTTCTGAGCGAGGTGAGAGAGTGAGATAATATGGACCGACGTAGACTCTTGGAAGTTGGAGTACCGGTGATAACGGTCTGCGCTTGGTCTCTCCCAATGGAAGAATTTTGGTCGTGATGTTGCTAAATCGTAAGCGACTCTCGCAGTGTCCACAGCCAGAGAATAAGTAGCTGATTATAGAAATCACAGGCGATTGTTCCATTCCTGCAAGAGCATGTCCGAGCAAACATCGAGGTTGGCCCGCCCTGACCCACGCTAGGAGATGCGTTCAGACACCGTCTATGACATGACGGTATTTTTTGAGGCATAGTTGGGTCGGGCACCGGAATGTTGGAACTTTGGGGGGAGCGAACGTGTACCAGCAATTCCGCACTACCTTCCCGAACGCCGACAACAGTCAAGGGGTGGAACCTAGTGGATCTGCGCTCTGCGCAAAGCGGAAACGGAGCATACAAGCATGTAAGCTTGCGGTGATATCCTTGTACGAACTGTGCGAATATGGCGGGCTTGTATTCCGGATTTTGAGAATACAAAAATGGATGAGAATGATGGAGACTGGGGTCCTACCTGACGGGGCCAGGAGAGGACGCACACGCACCGAGCTCGCTCCGATATCCTGGCCCTATGTCGTCGTCCTTCGAGAAGAGTCCGTCTGCACGAAAATGGTGCGTACCTGCGTAATCGCATCTGAAATTCTGGACGCTGCCGATAAGTGGACTGAATTGGACGGGAGAGCGTCGTAATTGTGGATCAGACCTATGAACGCGACGATCATTTGCATTGCTCAATTATAGGCAACACTCCTCGAGCATGGTACAAGAAGGCGACAGCATTATTTGTCTACTTCTCCATGAGCGCACCGGCTTCCGATGAGACACACGCGCGTGCTATGGGTTCACCAACGCAGTCTGATTCTTCGAGGGCTCTCGCTGCTTGGACCAGTCGTAATGTGTCGGTCTCGCGACGGTATCTGTCTTCCATGAGTTGATAACGTCGAGTGCAGCCTGGCCCCAGTCGAACGACTCATGTTCTGCGTGGTCCGACGGTCCGTCGATGAAGGTGATGATCGACTCGTTCTGTTCCCTTACGAACCCGGCCTCGACACCATTGCGGATCAATTGTCGTAACGGTTCGTAGTACGAGAGAACGTTGAGCACGATAATGGCTACGAAGAATATAAATATGCTTCGTCAAAGTCGCCTCTTTTACTCGATTCGTAAGAGAATACTCACGTTTGTTGTGGATGCCTATTTGCGACCAAGTTGTGACTTCGAGCAGCTAAGTCCGAGGTCAGCTGGGGAACAAAATGTGACGTGCTGGTCATATTGCCTACCTCTTCGAAACTCCCGTACCCGCCGGGAAGAGTTATGAAAGCACATGACCGCTTCGCCATCTCGAGCTTGCGCTCATGCATTGAGTCCACAACAACCTGCCAGATCGCAAGCGTCAGTGAGATAACGACTGCATGCACGGCTATCAGACATACAGTGTTCTCCTAGTAGATATGAAGGATCTGCATGAGCATATGTGAACATATGCGCAGAGCGATGACGACGTACATTCTTCCTGTTCTGCTCGTTAAATAAGGCCTGCGCCGTTGCCTTGGCCTGAAGCTGCCCCTGCGTCTGCTCCTTCTCTCCTCCAGAGACGACCATAGCGTAGGGAATGACGCCAGTGACTTCGCCACCTGCCTCGAGGGCGGCTCCGGAGACCACGCCCATGAGGCCTTTCCTTGCGCCGCCGTAGACCAGCATGCGCCCTGCCTTGGCCAAAGCAGTCCCTACGCCTACGAAAAGCCGTTAACATGAAATAGGTCCTGGATACAAAGCTGAGTACTCACTAACTGCGGCTTCCTGGTACGCCTTTTGCGAGCTCAGAGAAGATCCACAGTACACTGTGACCGCGGTCGTTGGTTGGTCTTGGATCTGCGTCATGTTGTCGTTATTACTTGGGGGTTTGTTGAGGTGGACTACAGAGAAGGGCCCAGAGATGGTGGTTCCTTTTAATGGAGGGTCTTGGGAGCCGTTCCTGCGGCTCTTCCTGAGGCGGCTCAAAGCATGCCCCATGCGCGTTGTCTTGAAACGGAGTGAGTCAAATACTGGATGGGGCGAGCCCGCTGGTGCATGTTCAAGGAAAGGCCTATGTTGTACGCAACTGCGACGTAAATCAGAGCTGAGAAAGCTGGCAAGCAAGCATGTGGCCAAGTACGCCAGTGAGAACGCCGCTGGATCCTAGGAGCCCCCGCCTGCGGATTCCTTGTAAAGTTCAAGCTCATCCTCGTCTATGTTCTTGCACTACCATCGCATGATACGACCGTGACGTCCCAAGGTACAGTTTGTGGTGAATATTGTCGTGCGAACATGAGAGGTGTAATAGAGGCTAAAATAGAATGCGTTTCCGAGTCCTGGATATTGGCCCCGCCCCACTCCGCCTTGGCAACCCACAGAGCTGTCTCGAACTTCCATGTCTTTCTCCCTTCTCACTCTTCCTAACGTCAAGCTCACAGGACCGCGTATAACAGAACAGGGACCGCTATGGGTCGAATGGAGCCCACAACCTGATAACACGACCCTCCTGGTACTTCATCTGAACACCCATGCCTCGGGGATCCGCCCAGGCAGCCGCGTTACTCTCCTCATATCTCCTTCTGGCGAGAGGGAGTACACCTTCGAAGAGGTGGTAATCCTTGACGAGAAGGGCTCAGAGAGGAGTAAAGGCAGCGTTAAAGTTGTCGTGCCTCCACCATACGAAGATACCAAGCACGTAGCCGAGGACATACAGACGTTTGACCAAGTGCTCACTCAGTACGCCGAACTCTCATGGTCCCACTCAATACCTGAGCCCAAGTCTCCTGCACCTCCTCCATTGCCCGTCCGGAGTCCTCAGCCCCAAATCCTAACAAACGAGCCTCAAGCGAATATCAAGGAGAATGTGGAAGAGAACAAGCCGGTCCAAGACTCATCTTTGCGTGGAAGGCTCGTCTTAATGGACGATGCCAACGGAGACATAGTAGGAGAACTGCCACAGACTTTAAATATCAGGGAGGATTCTGCATTACGCTCGCCAGGAAGGACCGACAATGCAGCTCCGGTCGTCCTCGAGCTGCAGCCAGAGATGTATGACGCAGTAACAGGCGTACAGCCTCTGGGAGCTGAGGGAAAGGAACTCTTACAGCTACGAGAAGTAGTCGTACGCGGTATCCCTGAAGAAGAACGAGACTGGATGCTCAAGGGTGCGGCAGTCGTCAGGTAAGCAGAACCCAAATGTCTGTGTCCCTGTAAATTTACTCATTGTTGATCACATTATCAGTCGAGCAATATCCTCTTCGACATCTGTCCTCGTCTCAGGAATAACCACCGCCTCGAACTACTATATCACACACTCCCAACCCGGCAAACGCTCACGCTCATCCACGCCGTCCGGCTCGGGCACCAACTCTCCCACCATTCCACAATCTCCATCCGCCACCAACGCAGCTCTATCCAAGGTACATGACCTCAGCGGTCATGCTCGCGCTGCGAGCTCCAAGGCAGTCGACGCAGTCGGCGGCGTCATTCGACGTGCTATGGGCGGGAAACCAGATCCTCCTCCTACTCCCATATACCCAACCCAACCTACCAGTCCGCCATATGAAGGTGGACCACCGCCACCATATGCGGTGTACACGCCGAAACCTCGACGCCCGCCGCCGCCTCCGGTTGTTGAGAAGGTGGAAGAGCAGCCAAGTGAGCCAAAGCCGCTAAAGACACTGGAGAAGGTCGTCATGAGTGCGAATTTGGTGTTAACGACGATCGACGATTCCGCGAGGAGGATGTTTGAGGTGTCGAATGATCGGCTGGGTGCTGTTGTAGGGCACAAGTACGTCATTTCCTTTTCTTCGGTATATGCTGGACCTGTTACTGACTATGTGCATGATAGGTATGGCGCGGATGCGCAACAGACGACCAACCTAACGATGAACACTGCTCGGAACGTTGTACTCGTGTACGTTGATGTGCGCGGGTTTGCTCGTCGTGCGCTGTTGAAGAAGACGGGCGTGGAGTATTTTAAGGCTCGTTCGCAGAGGAATAAGGCGCAAGAGTCGCAAGATGGTTCTTCCGGCTCATCGACACCTGCTCCAGAGAAGCATTAAAGGACTTAGAACGTGTATCTGTTATAGTGTAGATTAGGTGAGTGTTGTTTGAGGTCGATTCATGGTTGGTACTAATCAGATCTCTGTACCGCAGGGCCCTGCATCTGTGTCGTTAGCTGAAGATGTATAGTGGAACATGGACACTTGCTATGGTGTGATGGACATTGCGTTAAACATCGACCTCTTCTTGGAGCACATCATCACTATGCAAATCAAAGATAGTAACGCGTATTCTTGTTGTTGAGAGCTGAGTTTTTATGTCTGTAGTACGTATCGACATCGTCGAGGCGTAGCCCTGGAAGGCATGGCATCACGTTTCGGCCTACGACGGACGCGCACTATAGTTTGGTAGGCCCGCATTCTGCACTCTGATGATACCGTAGTTAATCATGGTATACATACAGACTTTGACATGGGTGAATTCTGCGAGGAATACACACGACATTTGAGCGCATTGCCATCCAAGTATCAGCATAAACTGCAATCTCCCTGCGCTCGAATAATATAGTTGTATTCAGCCCTCGCATGGACTCTTTCAAAACGACAAATCACCTTTTCGGTGTACTTGGTATGCCTTTCTTACCCTGATCATCATGGTATGGGTAGCGATGCTGAATGATTCATGTGCGGAACAGGGTTCCAAGCAATCAAATATCCCAGTAACCTCCGCTGCGTATGTAGGAAGTCCATCATTTACCTGAACTGCGAACTTCCAACTTGAGCTGAACCCCGCACTCCACCTTTCTTGGCGCGCACAAAATGCAGCTCTACCTGAGTACAGGGACAAGAAACCTACGTCGATATGCATCGACAATTGCAAGACTGTCGTCATATCACGAGGTCAGTCAGAAATCACGTCCTTTCCGAGGGTGCGGACACTATATACGTTGTGTGCATCGGACGCTGACAAAGATGCAAGGGGCCAACTCAGGCCTTCTTATAACAAGGTTGCTAACGAGAGGAAGAGCGTCTCCTGGAAGGCCAAGACGTTGGCAGACTTCCTTGGAGCCGTCAAACGTCTTTACCAGCTAATCATGAACCTAAATACGGAGTTTTGATGCCTCCTAAGGTCGTGATACTACCAGTATCGCCGGAATGTCAAGCAATAACAGGTGCAGAAAATAAGCAGGCTTACCGCACAATGTGTAAGTAGCTTCGATTGTGTGCTATCTTGTTTGACTGGCATGCTAACTATGTTTCTGGGGTACACGAATATTCCAAGCCCGGTGAGGCCGCCTTTTGCCAGTAACAGTATCTCTTTTGAAGTCCATTCCCGGCAGCTGTACACTCAAGTGTTTCCTGTTGTGCAGTGCCACCAGTTCGTGGTCATAGTGAAAGCAAAACGACCACGCGGATGTTACCCCACATGTAGGGTACTATAAGATGCTCAACGTTAGCATTTAGCTGTCCGGCAGAATCTTACAGCAACCCATGACATACACCATGGGCTTATTCGGCCCACGCGCACAGGTAGATTTTGCTGGACAAACTACCCATGACCATTCCCAGGCAGCTGTCTACACCGATGGCTTTTTCTTCAAGGCATCCAGTAAAGCCATCGCACTCAAGCCGGAAGATCGTCCATTACCAGCTCACTTCAAGAGCGAGTTCCCTTCGGCTTGGCCTTGTCTCCGACCAATCCTTGTATACATGTTTACATCACTCACCATTGTCTCATTCGGGCATACGAATCTTGAAGAGACGTGGAGAATGACACGGTCGGACGAGGAGAGATACGTGCAGTATATGGATAGGATTGCGGCAAGAGTATCGACTATCGCAGTTGCCGTAAGTTATGTTCTTTTCACCGACGTCGGCACTGAGCATCGTCACACTAATGGTTTTTTTTCTGCCTGATTGATCTCAGGCAAGCTTGTTTCTCTCTTGCATCGTCACGTTGCTCACTACTACGCCCGTCTCTGAGCTGTTCAATTATACTCGACGCGGACCGTATCTGTGTCTTGGAATAGGTGCTGCGATACTTTGGGGTGGCATAATAATCGCATCGAGTATCGTGTTCGTCTCAGGCATGTGCTCAGCGAAGTGGGCCGAAGAGGTAGTCACGGCTCTTTTCAACTATCGTTTCTGAAGGCTGATACACACGCCCGTGATTTGTAGACACTCATGAGGACACGCATACGTCTTGTACTTATGATGATCATCCTCGCATACCCTTTCATGGCAATTGGGTGTGCAACAAGCGTGTGTATATGTGGTGAGAACTTCCGTCCCACCAGTTTGTACCATTTCTTCTCACATTGTCGAAGGTGTAGTCGTCGCTGTGTGGACCTCTGGAGATCCTATTGCACAGGCCGCTTGCGTGATCTTAGTGTTCACGCCAGCGTCCTTCGTTTTCTTTTTTATTGCCTCTCAGATCAACAGACCTTCTCCCATGGAGTCTCATGTATAGGTGTGTATGAGCATGGTCGGCGTATGTGGTAATAGCTTATGGAATATCACTACAGATATCCTGAAATGCATGCAGTTGGTTCATGGATTGAAGATGCGTTCTTCTTGATGACAGTTCTCTCGGGAACCTATATGGCATCGTCCAACTATATGGCATTATACAACTGAAGGAAACAGTAAACGTCGTGAAACAGTACGTGAGAAAAACACTGGGCTTAACTGTAGATGTACTACAGAGAATGGACACACCTGAGGTAAAACAACCCAAGCCAGGAGATTCGGCACCGGTTGGGACGTATTGTCCTCGAGACTCTGGATAAGAGCAAGTTTCCAAGTCAATTCTCGAAATGTAAGCGTTGATCACCATCGTTAGACGTAGGTTTACTTTGCGTCTTCATTAGTCTGCCGCCGGAAACCAGCCTCGCTATCGGAACGTGCATTTCAACTGTCAACACTACCCTAGACGGAAACTCGGAATGGGTGTCATATGAAGGCCTGCACTCTATGTCTGCCCATCGGTTTTCTGCACATGCAGGACATGCATGGCCTGTGCACGCAATCTTCTCGGGTGTGTTTTGCGCATTGATAACTCCTGCTGATATAAAGACTTGCAGAACGACCACCCGCACTGGCTGTCACAACTCTTATTGCCAGCCAACATGGCAACTTCATGCACACACTGCTGCCACAAGGCAATCGTCGATGTTATCCCTGTCGATGAGCGTGACGACACTCGAATCATACCTGTAACCAATCCTCTTCCTCCCGATCACGCTGTCGCGGTCAAGGCACCTCAGAATGATGTAGAACCCGCTACCGCCCCATTGGCAGAATACGTTTCCGGAAGCTTGGACATGGATCCGGCCTATCCTCGAGCTAGCTTTCAGGATTCTGATCATGGTCTCGTTTGGAAAGAAGAATCTTAGGCGTGTGTGGAGAACGACACATGCAGGCGACGAAAAGTTTACGGAGTTTAAGGATAGAATAGCGTCGAGGATATCTACTATGACTGTCGTGGTATGTCCCCGTATTCTTTCGCGATGGCTTTGCACGAGACAACTGACCACCTGCAGGCGGGTCTTCTTCTATCATCTACTGTAGGATTTGTTACAACTACGCCGCCGCTCGAGGGTATAATCAGATATACCACGCGCGGGCCGTATCTGTGCTTGTTAGGAGAGTGCGGTCTCCTTTTAGGAGGAATTGTGGTTGGGTCGGCCGACATATTCGTCATGGGCACATGTACTGCCAAATGGACACGCAAGGTATGTGTTTGGTTCTGTCTTACTGGGATGTTCATCTTCACTGGTTAGTAACTGTCACCTTGGCTGCGTTCCAGACACTTATGGGCACCCGCACACGGCTTATTTTTACGCTCGTTTTTCTTGCGTACCCCTTTTTCGCAATCGGTTTGGGAACTGTGATAATGACATTTGGTGAGGGCATACAAAGACGTTGAGTGTTGTACTCCATCCCGCTGAACGACTCCTGCTTCTAGGCTTGGTAATTGCTGCGTGGCTCGCTGAAGACCGTGCCCTCCAGATTGGCTCAATATTTTTGTTTCTCGTTCCCGCCTCGTTAACATTCATGTTCATCCTCACCCAAATCGAGGTTCCTGCTCATCTGCATTTGGCTCATCATCACGTCAAACACGGAGTATAATATCATTGTATTTCAACGTCGCTTGTGTATACCTTGAATAGTGAAGCTTCGAGAGTGTATGGGCCCGGTTATGCTCTAGATAAATACATGGCTTTCCTATCTCATAGCGCAAGAAGATCACAAGTAAGGATGAGGTGAACCTGTAGTGCGTACGGTTAATCGAGGATGAATGTATCGGGTCGTCAGAGTTTCGTGAGTCATGATCCCATGGAATGTTGATCAAAACGAATGTCTACTGGGTCTTAATCTTCTTCTGAACCGCAGACTGCGCTCCCAACCCACCAAAGGTCTTGAGAGTCCTGGCACCAAATAGGCCTGTAAGCACCAAAGCACATAACGCACGGGCATATTCTGGGTCCATAGGCGCAACCTTGACGAAACCATCTGCGTCTATCGATGCCGCTCCAAGCCAGCCAAATAACACGGGGTGGAGATCCGCAAAGAATGGCTGGGCATGGGTGAGGGTAGCGTACAGACCTGTGATGAGGGGTGCACACCACAGGTCGGTTGTGGTCCAGCCATATGGCAAGAGCTCCGGTGGCGTGGAGAGTGAGAGGGCATATGGTTGGAGGAAGGAAAAGAGGTTAACCACGAAGAAACCGGCATTGGCAGTAACCTATATTTTATGATACTGGCGATTAATACACATATAGCTGAGTGGTGTTATATACGTACCAAAGTCGTCAGCAACAACGTCCAGGGAGAGGATGCTAAACCTGCATTCTGATGCGCCAAAACGACCGGCGGAATGAGGTTACAGAGCAAGTAGGCACGAGACATGCCATCGAACAGTGTGAGAGGGAGTTCACTATTCAGTGTCATGGAATGTACTGTAGGTAGCTTCTCTACGAGAGCTTGAGTGCCGATGTATAGCAGAGGGACTACACCGGAGTACATGAATGAAGGCGGGGTCCCAAGGTATGGAGCTATAATTAAAGTGTGCTCAGCTCATTTCTCAAGATTATAGCCCGTTACTGGATGATGAAATGTATTTTCGTGCTTCAGTCCTAAGGCATTGTACGCGTACTCACAAGTAATCGCTTCGCCTCCGTACACGACCAAGAGCACTGTCGCGGCTTCGCGCACAAATGAGCGGTCCTCGACCTTTGCGACAGCCGCATTGCCCGACTTGCTTGCGTTCTGTAAATGCACTGCTCGTAACTGCTCGCGTATCTGCCTCAGGACCAAGCAGAGTCGGAACGCTGCTCCGAGGTCGAGCATGGTCAGAGGTGACCCCACCCAGCTGCTCAACGGCTGCACCGGCGTGAGGATATTGCGGTAAAACTGGACGATGGGCTCGAGCAGGACAGACATGGTGGGCGTAAGAAAGCGAGAATAACACGTATCAAATGTCAGATGCCCGCCGTCGACGTGGTCGACGACGAGAGCGGACCTGAATAGGCTGGAACACACGTTTCATGAGGCGCCACAAAGTGGGGTCCTAACTCTTGGCGCATGGTTTTCAATGTAGCTCCCATGGGGTAGTGGCTGTAGCGGCCCTAAACCGGGAATGTGAGGTGGTCTAAATCAACAACGGATTTA
>JAXQGX010000360.1:0-16633 GCA_037040455.1 Irpex sp. P115-07
GGCATCTTTGGCGGCGGAAAGCGGGGGTTGGTGGCGGTATGGGACGAGGACGGGTCCTCGCATTTTGGGCTTTTCTAGTAGCGAGAACTTGGAATACGGACCGTACGATGAGGTTCTGCTCGACGTTGACGAACATTTTTCCTTGCGATGTTTTATCTCGGACCTTGCAATCACGAGATGGGTGCGTGCCCACGCGCTTAGGTAAGGGCATACCCCGAGATGATGCCGCGCTTCGCTCGCGCCTTCCGCTTTCGGATCACGGCCACACGCCCTTTTGCCTTTTTCGGCAATGAAATTTAACGCTCATCTCCCCTCTTTGTTGTCTCCTCTGACAATAATAGCTCGCTCATGCCTTTGGAAAATGGATACGGCCTCTTTGTTTTGTAACACGCATGCTGACCATCACCTACGTATGCTATTTCAGGGAAACAAAACAACCTTTGGTGCACTGCCCACCATTGCGGCCGTTGATGGCCAGCGGCATGCGTATCCGCATCATCGAGATGATGAAACACAAGATTTTGACCATGCTAGTTGGGCCTGAGCAACAGGTATAATAGGCCGGCCCCACACTCAAAATGCCTCAAACGATCCTTTCTCCTGGCTATNGATCGTCTTACTTTTTAATTCACAGACCCGGTGTCTCGTAGCAAACAGTATTCTTCAGTGAAGACCAGCTCCATATCCCTCAGCACCCTCTTTACCGACTCCAAACTACGAAGCAATCATGAAGTTCTCTCTTGCAGTCATTCTTTCCGTCGCTGCTGTTGCCTCTGCGCGCATTATCCCCGTCCGCCGTGCCGACTTTACTCTGGCGAATGGACAACAAGCCCTTGCTGACGAGTGAGTTCAACTGATACCCTTATCAGATACTCTTGCTGACGGAAAGTAATCAGAGCCAACTTCGCCAAGCTGAATGCTAACTCGCCGTGCACGACTGGACAAAACGCCTGCATTAACGGTCAGTTTGCTCAGTGCGCGAACAGCAAGTTCGTCCTCCAGGCCTGTGCTCCCGGTACTGTGTAAGTCTATCATTACACGCACTCGACCTTGCTTCTTAATTGACCTGTTGCTCCTTCTAGCTGCCATTCTCTCCCTCTCGTCAACTCCGCTGGTACAAGTGTAACTTGCACTACGGATGCCGACTTCCAGGCTCGTATCGCGGCAACTGGTGCTACTAGTGCCGCTAGCACTGCTGGAGCCGCCGCGGCCGCTACTACCGTACGTCGTTCACTGGCTCCATCAATGCAATCTAAACTAATACCGTACACAGACCGCTGCTGCTGCTGCCAACAACGCCGGTGCCGGAGCCGCTGCTGCTGCAGCTGGTGGTGACCCGAACACTTCTCTCACCCTCGACCCTGCTGTCATTGCCAAGAGCTTTGCGGCCGACGGCCAGGCTACGTAAGTATCCGTATACGTGGACAGAATGCACGCCATACTCATTATGTATCGAAATCTAGACCCGCAGCCGGCCAAGTCGCCTCGCTCACATCCACGAACAACTTCATCAACTTCTGCAAGTCGTCGAAGTTCCCTCTGACCACCGGCAAGCAGGTCACCACTGGTTTCTGTAACCCTGCCCCTATGGGTGAGATCGGTCTCCAGAGCAACATGCCCTCCTGCAAGTTCTCGTTCCCCAAGAACGGTGGTGAAGTCGAAGAGGGCAAGAGCTTCACCATCCAGCTCCAGCAGAACAACCTCGTCACTGGCCACTTCACCAACGCCCAGGAGACCTACTACTCCGCCCCTCAGCAGATCGACGCCGCCACGAAGAACATCATCGGTCACCAGCACGTCGTCGTCCAGAAGATGGCTTCCCTGGACCAGACCACTCCCCTCGACCCCACCAAGTTCGATTTCTTCAAGGGTATCAACGGTGTTGCTCAGAACGGTGTCCTGACCGCCGACGTCACTGACGGTCTCCCCGCCGGTGTATACCGCATGACCACCATCGTCGCCGCGGCCAACCACCAGCCTTGCCTCGTTTCGGTTGCGCAACACGGTGCTCTTGACGACACCATCTACGTGAGCCCATTCGCACCATGTGCCTCTATTGATGACCCCATGTGCTGACTTGATATGCCTTACCTACACAGTTCACCGTCAAGAAGGGAGCTAACCCCGCTGTCAGCTTCGCCAACCCTGCAGCCGCCGCCGCTCCTGCTGCTGCTGCCAACGCTACCGCTAACGCTGCGGTCGACGCCAAGGCCGCCGCCAAGGGAAAAGGAGGAAAGAACTAAGCGACGACATATCATGAACTTGCTTAAGTTATTGGGTTTTGTAAGTTAAGGAATATGTACCGGGTGTACTCTTACTGTTTAGCTACGATTTAGTTTTTTTACCATACCAGCAACGGCTTGGAATAGTCATTCTTTTGGATACCATATGCGCCTTACGAGAGATAGTGAAAATTCGTGTCATTATCGTGAGTCATGAGAGGTATACATCCGTATCCACAGAAATAGCGAAGGACAAATGACGAAAGCAAGGTGGGAGGTTGAAGTATTAAGTATACTGATGATGAGAGGGTATGTCGTATGCATGCTCTACGTGGTTCCTAAAGAAAGTCTACAAGCTTCTAGCCGCCAGCGGTAAGACAAACTGCACGAGTAGCGAACAGCGATGCTGCTGCGGGATCGATAGGCAGATCCACAGTGAACATGACGTCGCTCCTATCACTGTTGAGGTATACTGGCAAGTTGACGGTGGAAGCAGAGGGGGCGGCATCAGGTACTTCATCGACTTGCACCCAGCGTATCTGTGATGGGTTCAGACGAACTGTCTCGCCATTGTTCAAGGTCAACAGGTCGGATGTCCAACTGGCACCTTCAAGAACGAGCCCTGATAAAGTTGGAGTCAATAAATAGATAACAGGCACGAACTAACAAGAACTCATACCGTCAACGATGAAAGCGCCAGGATCGTTCACACGCTCGATGTCCAGTTGTAGACGCAAGGTCTCCAGACTCCACTTCTTCCGATGTGCAACAGCTTGGCGAGTGGCAGTGATATAGGCTTCAGGGAAGAACAAGCCGCCCAGCCAGATTTCGACATTGCTGAAGTTGTCGAGGCTGGCGATATGGGAGAGTTGGCCAAGTCTGCGAGAGAAGTCCGCAATCCACTCGGAAACGCCCATGACCTTGTGTACCTTGTATCGTCGCCAGTGATTAGGTATCGTGCCTATGAAGTAATGAGTAAATGGGCCATATTAACATGGAAGGATCGTCGTGCCTTTGGTGAGTGAGCTGATAAGGGTTCGGAGATGGTTGGTCTGTTTGAGTTCACCCTGGCAAACCTTGATTACGTCTGACAGATCCTTCTTGACTTGGTCAAGTAATCTTCGGCCAATATTTCCCTCGCGATGGAACAATCTATAGAGAGGATCTTGGTTATCTCCCGTTTGCTTCTCGAGATTGGAGAAGTTCTGGCAGAATCAACTCAGTAAAGTACACACAGTTCGCGTACACAGAACACATACCTGAGGCAGAAGACCAAGCCATTCCCGACAGCGCTCAAGGAGGTTACGCATCCAGGCAGGCTGTGCCGACGATTGGCCCTTGGACTGGCCACCAGCGGGAGCAGCGTCGTCGTCATCGTCCGCGAGCGAGCGCATCTTACGAAGTTTCCCAAGGAGCTCGTTTCCTAAATAAAGGTGTTAGGCGTATGTTTATGGGCGTAAGTTACTACATACCTTGTGCAACGGCAATAACACGCTCAGCAGTTGGTGGCAGACTCAACCATGATGGTGGTTCGCGATCGGGTAGCTTCTGTACCCATTGCAGGAAGTGCTCTAATCTTGTTCCGTCTGGTATGCTCAGCCGCTGTGAGTCCGAAACGCTGGGCACGAGCTCGAAGTCAACATTGTATGCAGAAGCTGTGAAAAGGCCGTCCACAAAGGAGTCCAAGATCTTCTGGTCAAAGTCGCTGTCAACCCTGCCTCCGTACACCGATTGCTTGATGAGGGTACGAACGGCGTCCCAAGGGATAGCTGCGGGATCGACGTTCGCGCGGCCTTTTGCAGTGCTGTTTATCCAAGTGTCAATTGTATTGAAGGCAGCGGCCATGTCGGAGTCGTTGAAGTCGTAGATCTTACTCCAACCCAAAGGTACATAGCGTAGTCGTTCCTGAACAACCGCATGGAACCACGCGAGCAAGAAGTACAACCTAGCCTTCTCAGCAGGACCTTGGCTTAGGCGGCTGTCTGCGATACCGCGCAACGAGTCGAGCAAGTTAGCTTTGATACCCGGAGGCGGCTCGTTCATGAATATGCGAGACTGTCGGAGAATGTTGACGGGAATGGAGGGATTAGTTTCCATCGTGAGGAAGATGCGGAAGTTGCGGTGTGGGTTCAGAGTTTGTAGCTTCTTTTCAAGCTGTCCAAGCCAGGAGGGTGCGAGGTGAACATTCTTCAGCAGTACCCAGGACCCTTGTCGTGCAGCCAGAGATATGGCCTGGTCGGCAAGCGAGAATCCTTCCTGAGAACCCATCGCAACAGATGCGCATCGGACGCCTGAGGAAGAGACAAGGTTCTCCACTCTGTAACTTGCGTCATATCCAGTCACCGAAACCAGTGATAGCGGAGTAGAAGCCATAACTTCGTCGTTCACAACCTTACCAAGTTCGTAACCAGACACAGATGTCAAGTCGGTTTGGAAGGCGACGCGGACGAAGAGAGCCGTAGACTGGAGGAGTCGGTCTGGCCTGAGACACTTCACGATCATAACCTTGCGAATCGCCTCAACGGCAGCTGGCAAAAAAAAGGGCTCATAAGAAACTGTCCCGAAGTCACCAAAGAAAATGAAACGTACGTGTGCTGGGCTCCCAGGGATAAGGAACATCGAGCTCAGGAGTGGATGACTCCAAGAATGGAATCCATTGGTCCTCGTTCTCCGTGATATGAGTCTGGACTGGTTTGAATATGGGGTGCTTCGCGAACTTGTCGAGACGCTGAGATTGCTCAAAGGAGAGCACCGAGGGTCCTTGCTCTGTTGAGGCACCAGGGGCAGCAGGTGCTCCATCTCCACTTTCGAGCAAAAATTCTAGTTCATCGGCAATCTCTTCAACACCGCGTAGTTTGATTTGTGCTAACAGGACCGCGAGCATGACGTGGTCGCGATGCAGAAGGGCGCGCGAGGTTCGCTGGTAAACCGTGACGAACAGATCTGAGAGGAGGATGTCTCTGCGGCGACTGTAATCGGTGATGTTCGTGAGATGCGGGTTGTGGAGTAGAATGTAGTCGAAGATGTCTAGGAAGAACCTAAGTGAGAACTGGTAGAAGTGGTTGACCAGGTTGAGTTGTTCGAGGATAAAGAACACGGCACTGCAAGCTTGGGCCAGAGGAAGGTATTCTGCCGTCACTTGCTCGACCTCTTTCATGACGATATCGGTCTCCTCGACTTTCCGGGTGATTTCGCCAGCCTCACGCTTGAGCGTTTCGAGTGTGTCTATAACTTTGTCGTCGTCCAAAATATTACCACTAGATTCATTCAAGGCCTGCAGCAGCAGTTTCTCGAGCGTTCGTAGCCTCAATCGGAATTCGCCTTGCGTCTTCATGAGGTCCGTACGTTTGCGCTCGGTGTCCGGACGTTCAACCTTGAGGACTTGGTCAAGCGACTGACTTTGTAGACTGCTACGAGTCATGGTGAAGTTGACGAAGGTGACACGGCTGCAAATGTCGGGGGAGAACTCGACGGAAGGGTCTCTAGTTGAGAGGAACATCGTGAAGGAAGGTGAGAAATCGATGTCCTGACTACCAAGCCGAATGAGAACGCGTCCTCCGGTCCTGCGAATTTCCTTGTTCAAGACAGGGTTCAGAATGGGATCGAGGTGCTCGACATCCTGGATAAGTAGTGTGTTACCGAACCGGAGAGCGCTCTCCAACACTTTCAGGAAAGCTTCATCCAAGAAACTTGTGACAGTAATCTTACGGTCCTTGTATTCGTTGAGGAGGAAAGTAGTGGCTTGGCCCGTGGGGTCGATAATCAAGGGGTATCGACTGAAGCGCTTGATCATAATGGCATTCTCGGTGCACAGGTTATCGGAGGGCAAAGACTTCGACTGCCAGCTAAGGCGATCGTCGGCAGTAGACAGGTATTCCGGTAGGGAGAGTTCGGCCTTGAACTTGATGTTTGCGTCTGCAAGATGTGTCGACCAATCTTGCCACATCATCTCACGATACTGCTGATCGAAGAACCCTGCATAGGCGAGGAAGGCGGCAGAGAGGAGGACATCCCCGACGATTGTGCTCATCTCAGTATCGAAAGTGCGACTGCCTATCTCCCAGCGAGACTTCTCTGACGACAAACTGTCCAAAAGCTTCATGCTGCGATCCACCTTGCTCTGCACACGGTCCATCTCGGCACTGATGGCTTGTGTCTCACGAATGAGAGCGGCGTACTCGTCCTTGTATCGCTCAATACTAGCTTCGAGTTCGGCTACCATCTTGATGATCATCTTGGCCTGCTCCTTTGTCTGCTCCGCCTGCTCTTCCAAAGACTGCACCTCATTCCTCAATGGCTCAACTTTGTCGAGGATCTCGGAGAACCGGACTTGCGCTATGGCCCATTTCACGAGAGGACCACAAGCTTTACTGGCACGGTCGACAGTCTCGAAGTTGTACGACGGTCGGCTGAGGAAGTCCTTCTTCATCGTGTCTCGCAAACGCTTCGTTAACTGATTCGTTGTGTCGAAGTTGACAATGCGCTGGATGAAGTCATCACGACGGATGATACCCTGTACCGTCCGCCAGCTATCGATCTTATGACCGAGGAGGGTGCAGACCGACTCCATGGCAAGCTTGACAGCTTCAGGAGGGTTGGCCATCGTACGCACTTCCTGCAGATGCTGCCTTTTGATGCTGCTGACAGCGGCCTGAGCTTCGAGAACAGCGGGTTCGGCATCAGCTAGATCGGCCATGACTACAGAGCGTCGCTCGCGGATATTCTTGTCCTGCTCCTCGAGAGCGGCCTGGATCTGAATCGAAGCGGCCTTCTTCTGCTCAGCTTCTTGCTGATCTGCGACCATGCGCTTGAGCTTCTCGTTGGCTTCCGCGTTCTTAGCCTCAAGTTGGGAACGCTTGATCGCGAGGCTCTGGCGCAGTTCTTCGACCTGAGTCACTGTATCACGGAGCTTGTCCAATCCGACATGGAGATGGCGTTGTTGTTCCTCGAGCTCTTCTCGCTTCTCGTTATGTAGGCGCACATAGTGGTTGATGCTGCATAGCGATCAATAATCGGCTCTTCAGACACTATGAAAGAAGGACTTACAAGTCAAGGTAGTGACGAGGAGTTACGTAGTTGTACCGGCCTTGGCGTCGGCTCAAACGTTGATTAATCTGGTGCAGTGACTGATGAATGTAGACCAAACCGTTGACAACGGCTGTACGGTGTACGGGAGGTAGCGAAAGTTCGCGATATGCAATAGGGAAGAGAGCCGGCGGGCTATACGAGGGGAGGTCCAGGTCCAGTGACGACGTGAATTCCATGCCGACTTGATAGAAGGCTTGGTCGGACCAATCGCCAAACCAGTCCAAAACACATCTGTTGAACAGGGCAGGAGAGGTAGCGGCACGAGATGCCAGGCCATTCTCAGGAGGGTTCATGGTGAAGACAACGTGCAAATTCTTGGCGACCTGGGATCTGAACCAACGGTAGAGCTCCTCGTGCGAGTCCAGCATGAGACCGTCACGCTGAGATCCTTCTTTGCAGGCTGTCATGAGCGCCGAATGCTCGTCCCCTTCGAACAAGCCAGGTACTTCGGCATTGGCCAATAGTGTATTCATACGTTCAAGGAAGCCAGAGTCCAGAACGTTAGATTCATCCATGATGAAGCAGATCTTCTCTCCTTTACAACCTGCACGTCGTAACACAACTCGAAGATCCTCGTCAAAGTCGTCGCCGGTATACTTGTTGGAGACCTTGATTTGGAATATACTGAGACCGTTCATCCATGCCACGAAGCGAGACAGCGTAGTCTGTTCAACTGGTTAGTATTGAAATTGCATGGCAAGCAGTGCAAACATACCTTTCCACTACCGCTGACACCAATGAGGAGTAAATGACCCTGGACTTGACGGAACACTCGATCAATCCTAAGCACATGATCCAACACGTCGTTGAAGAGCACGAGAGGGACATCGAGCTCTTCTTCGTAGAATACCTTGAGCCGAGCCTTGGTGTATTCTCGAAGTACTTCTCGATCGACCGACACGTAGTTCTTCGATGTCCAATTTGAGAACAAAATTGGACGTGCCAGTGCTTCGTCTTTATTGATGGTGGGGAAGTTCTCCATGGCCACATTGTCGATGTTGTCGTCCGTCCACTGCTTCTCATCTTCGGTGACGAGACGATCCTGGAATAACCGTAATGCTTCGTGGGCCCAAACACGGACCAGTCCCTCTACAGATAAGCCATCGAGAGGACGAATCGCCTCATAGACACCCCGTACCCATCGAGTGAGCTCACGAGGACTGTACACGTAGTGAGCTTGGATATCGGTAGTAAAGCGCTTCTGAGACGCAAGATAGAGAGCCACCATGGAGTCTGTCAAGGGTCCGGCGTACGCCTTCAAGTTGGGGATGACCTTGAGCAGCGCGCGGTTGTACGTGCCGTAAATTTGCTTGAGAGACACTTCTCCTGGATAGTCGACCATGATCAGTGGAGCATGGCGCAGGAATCTGTGGCTCAGAGGTACTCGTCCAGGGTCCGTGGGCGGGTTACATGCTCCTACAAACTGGATACGCTCCAGCTTGACCCAAGCCATGTCAGACGTCCTCCAGAAGCCACCAGATTCGACCAATTGACGAATAAAAGAGATGACACGTTGAGTGCCGTACTTGTCGGTCGCAGGAAGGTTAATCTCATCGCAGAATACAACGAGCCATCGACCGATCTGTAGAGGAGCCAAGATGACACCATTGGGAGTCTTGCGGTATTCGCAGTACTGCTCGAAGGTTTTGAGGATAAGCTCGGGTGTTGTGGCAGATGAGAAGTTGAGACCGACGGTCTCCATGGATGGAAGTTTGCGAAGAGCGCTGAAGAGAGTCATGGTCTTTCCGGAACCTGGAGGTCCACAAAGCATCAATGGCTTATGTTCAGAGAGCCACGAGTAGAGCACTTCTTCGTGGCGAACGGTATCGATAGTAGGCACGACCACGTCGTTTGCAGTAACAGCGTGGGGCTCGATCTCGATGACAGGAACACGAGCTTGCCATTCGACCCATTTGGCGTCTTTGACCTGAACGTCGTAGTCGAGCAAAGAAGCACCAACGGGGAGGGGTGGAACATCAATACCGGTTTGTTTGCGTAGGAACTCGCCCATATCCGCACGAAGGTCGAGCTTGGCGTCGCCACTGAAAGCCCAGATGATACTGATCAGCAGGCGCTTTGTCACGTACTGCTCGACAAGCTCCGGCGTGAGGTAGAAAGGCTGGTGGCGGGTGTTGTATTCGATGACGTTGCGAACGGTCTTGTTGAGTAGGGAGAAGAGGGTATGCAAAGCGCGAGTCCTGGTGAAGTCCATGATGTGCTCGATGGTCTCTGCATATGCAAGAGCGTTGTGCACAAGATCGTCTTCAGCGAAGAAAGGTTCGAGAATGCCGGCTATCTGCTTCTGCGTGTTGGCGTTGACACTATCCATACTGTCCTCTCCTTGGTCGGGACGGCGTCCGAGAGTCTCGGTGATTTCATCGTCCTCGGCGTCCAATAGCACCGACGAGAGGGTGTCGAGGTAATGACGGCAGACCATATCGGTGTCCACAACGTCTTCGCTGAACCAAATCATACCACACCGACTGACTGTAGCCAGCGTGGCATACTTGAGACTCTCGACCTCGAACATGATACGAACATTCGGAGGCAAGTTAAGACGTTCTCCGTTGGGAAGGGTGAGTAGCTTGTTATCATCCAAAACACTACATAACGTATGAGTGATACCTTCGACGCACTGATTGATGTGATGGAAATACCTGTTCAAGTTCTCAACCCATTCCGGATCAACGTCACCATCGAAGATAATCCAATGACGCTTGCCACTCTCGCCACGTACATCATCGACAATCTTTCGGAGCGTATGTGTGAAGAGACCATCGTTCCACTCACGGGTGGTAGGATCGAGAGTACCATAGAGGGCGTCCTTATGCATGGCCTTCGGGTCAATCACATAAGCAATACCTTCTACGCCATCTAGACGCTCCAAAGCAGCCAACAGGACCTTCCACGCGTTACTCTTCCCGCTTCCAGAGGGGCCAACCATCATCAGACCGTGCTGAATCTTCTGAATCTGGTACAGCTGCAGGATCTTGGAGATCCATCGCTCGCCTTGTACGAGTCGCTTCTCTTCACAGACCTTCCTGATCTCCTCACGGAGGGCATCGAGGTTGACGGGGACGTACTCCGTGCCTGGGAAGACGTCCGCGAGAAGACTGAGAACGCGTCAGAAACAAAAGACTGCAGGGTAGAACAGCGGAAACATACCTCGTCAACAGGGGAACATCATCGGCAACGAGCTTAGGCACGATCGTCTCAGTAACACTCTGAATGAGGATGACTTGCTCGGCGACGGTATCAGACAGCCCACCAACTCCGTCGTCTTCTGACTGAGCAGACAAGAGCCGCTCTCGCTTTAGAATACCTGCACTAGCCAGCACAGCCTTCAGCGCACGGAGACCAAAGTCGTAATGCGGTTGAGGAGAGAGCTGTTCGTCGCAAAGGTTGAAGAACGGTACGATCTTCGAGGCGAGGGACTCTGCGGTACGGAAACCTTGGGAGAACAGCATGACTTGGGCGATGAGCTCGCGGTCCGGGCGGGTCATGGCCATCCTACTCGTGAGTGAGTAACGACCGAGCGGTGCTAATCAACTGTGCTTACGGTCGGAATAGCTTGGTCAAGTTTGGCGGCAGAGTCGAACGACCAGAGTAGCCCGGGTTAGTGGTAATGAAGATACCTGGGAGAACGATAAGACAACGCCGTGACACTTCGATACTCAGAACATACCCATGTTCCTGTTGATCTTGACGTTCTTGCCGACCAACTCAATTTCGGTGTTGGGGTTCTTGACGAGGGACGCAAGACCCTGCTGGATGGTTTGAACTTGCTGAGACACAGCACTAAGGATACGCTCTTCGAGACGATTGAACTCGTCGAAACAACCCCATGCGCCGACTTGACAGAGACCGACAAAGATACGACCCATGGCTTGGAAGTCGAAAGTCTCGTCGCAACAGAAGACGAGGACGAAGCGACCGAGTTGTACACCGAGGGCTTTGACCGATTCTGTCTTGCCTAGAGGAAAATCAACGGTGTGAGCACCTGAACATGCACAGCGTTCCTAACATAAACTCACCAGTTCCAGCAGGACCGAACGGAGAACCACCCAATTGGCTGCTAAGAGCCTGCGTCAAAGTCAAATACACCTTATCCGTCAAAGGTGTCTGAACCAGACGATCAGGAACACCAAGGTACTCCCACCCATACGGGAAGCTAGCATCGGCAACCCTGATAGCCAGTCTCTCCACCGAGTCCTCGACCGTAGGATCCAAATAGAAGCGCATCTGATAGAGCCACGAGAACGCACGGTTGTCCGTCACCTTCTGTTGGATGAGCGTACGGATGACGTCTCGCTGGTGGACGAGCTCGGTGATCAGGTGCTCGCATTTGCGACGGGTGACGGGGGTCAGTTCTGTCAGGACGACGTCGGCGAGGAGGTCTAGTCCTTGGCGGACTGTCTCGAGTGGGCCGTCGAGGGTTTCGGAGCGCTGTAGGGCGTCTTCGATCGAAGATGTCCATGCGACTTGGATGGCAAGTGTGACTAGCTGTGCAGGGAACTTCTCTACCCATGAGATGAACTGATCTTGTACGAGTGGGATATCTTTCCCGTAGATGGTTCTCAGTTCGGCGACAGCATCGCAAAGCAATTCAGCGAGCGATTTGCGCATCTCTTCCTGCAGCTGGGTCAGCCAGTCGTTGATCTTCGGATAGTCCTTGAGTAAGATAGGCCGCTTGAACACCACTTCTTCGCCCTCTCTTGATGCCATACCGTTGATCTGCGTAAGCTCCTCGTCAAGCTGAATAGTCGAGATACCAGCAAACATCTTCTTCAGATGCTTCATAATACGCAGGATCTCCTTGCTGTTACCAATGATCTCCAGGAGATCCTCGTCACCGACGAAGTAGAATCGAGGGAAGGAGGCACGTTCGCGCTCGAGGTACTCTCCGAGAGCCTTCTGGATCTTGTTGAGCAGGTCTGCGAGACGCTCGAGGGACTTTTGAATGCCGGGGATGTTCATGACGTCGATGACGTGGGGGTTCTTGTTGACTTTCTTCATGACGGCCATGAACTCGGTGTTGATGTTGTTGAAGCGGGCGCTCTCTACGGGGAGGAGATGCTTGATGTCGGCGCTGCCGGAGAAGATACCTTCGAGGTATACCCATTGGCGTTGGACGTCGATCCACACGTCTACAGAACACAGTTAAGGAAATATCAGGAGTATTGAGACGGAATTCAGCTTACCGAAAAGGACGTGAATACGGTTCAATTTCTCTTCCCAGGAACCAGCCTATTCAGATCGGTGAGTAAGGGTCTAGTTACCTCCCTTCAGTGACATACCTCTTCTTCGAAAACTAAAATAGAAAACAAGAACCCGTCAGTATGATCATACGTATGTTACAAAAAGTACGAACCCTTGTAGTACGGCGAAAGTTTCATCGCAGTAAGCGAGTTCAAATTCTCGCTGCACTTGTTGAACAAATCATCCCACCCTCTGTTCTGGATATTAGTGAAAGTAACACGAGAAGCTGTATGTATCACACACCTGATCAGACGAATCTTGTTCTGATAGTTGACCAACTCGAGGTGGTAAGTCGTCCAAGTCTCCTTGACCTGCCTAATGTACTCTTCAAGGGCCATCTAACAATGTCTGTAAGATTACCGCATCAAAGGGAGGTCATGTAAGAAACGTACCTCTCCTTGCGCTTGGATGATGACTTCCTTGATGAGAGACTCATTACGTCTCAGGTCCAGGTCATACACGTGCCCAAGAGTCATCCTAGTCTACTGGTCAGAGATATAAAAGCATTCGAGAGAGAAAGTGCATACAAAGTCAAGCTCGGCGGGTCGGCGACCTTGAGCGACTTGAACAGCTGCTTCCAATGTCTATCCTTCAACGCGTCCGACTTGAGTTCCGATATGAGGGAGTTCGACTTGAGCAGTCCTCGCAGTGCTTCTTGCACATATTCGAAGGCAGAGTACTGTCTCATCCTCGTAGGCATATCCTTCGTCGACGTTAACAGCCCGTCCAACTGCTGCCTCAACTTCCTCGGCTGTACAGTCGCCCACGACAACTCCCTCAACTCCCCAACCTGGCTCCATATCCCCGACAACGCGGTCCACACAGCCTTCAAGTCCTTCAGCTCCTCAAACACCGGTTCCAAACGAGTATGCCGTATGAGTTCGAGGTCGAGGGCTTCCTTCGCGCGGCAGACGAGGTCGTATTGTTCTTGTATGCCGTTCAGACGCGCTTCGAAGGTGTTGATGGTTTGAAGGGCCGTGTCGGCGGGTATGCTGCCTTGTACGGGACGTTTCTCCTCCCACTCTTGTATGATGTCGTTTATCTTGTTCTCTACGATCTTGTCCTCGGCGACTATCTTCAGCTGCAACCCGGCTTTTCATACATATATCAGTAATTATCATCATTTACATTACTCTGTCACGCACCAAGCTGCTCTTGAATGGAATCATTCTTTCTCTTCAATATCTCATTGTACGCACTCCATTCTCCCCTCAGCTGATCGCTATACAACCAGTCGTCAGGAAACTGGTATCTAAATCTCTCCAACGTCTTCTCTCCGCTGGCACACAATTCGATCATAGGACCCCATGTCTTAGTCTTGCGTTTGAGGTCCTGCACGAAAGTAATAAACGTGACTGCCGCCGCAGTCGACGAATTGGAGGGTGCCAACACCTGTTCATCGCACACAACACGTCAATAACTCTCTTCTACATATTCCAGCATTTATTCAAGAAAAACCACTTACCTCCATCGCCATGATTGAAAAGAGACGGATGAAGAGCAGCCTCACGCGTCGCGTCGCTAGCCTCTGCTGCTTTCGGGCTATGCCGAGCCACATGCTGGTCGCCTGCCACAAGCGCCTCACTCTTTCTGCCTTCAGCCACCTCCTCCTCGAGCGCGCTTTCTCCTCCAGGCCGTACGACCCCAACGACTTTGAAGAAATAATACTCGGATATTAAATAGCTCAAGATGTCTGGTCGTCAGCAGCGTGTGATGGTTCAGCCCATCGTGAGTGTCGTGGTGGTTCTCGCGTCTTTACTGGACTAAATATATAGGTCAACTAGAATGTTATATTCAAGAACTTGCAGCAGGTGCGGATCCCGTCTTCTGTCATGATACTATCCATTAATGCATAAATACAGAGAACAAAGGTCGTTATATGGCTGTATGACAACATTGAGATGCGTATCGAGGGGCGAATCATTGTGCGTGTTCTATGCTCGTTTTGCCTATCTTGGCGTTGAAATCTCGAACCAATGAAGGCGTCGACTACGTCGTAATGCGAGGACTTCCCAGAGAGTGTATCTGACCGCGTCTACCCTGATTGTTTTACCTTATTCTTTGGCCGAAAGCGATGGAACATGTGAACTGACTACACTCTTTGCGTAGGGTTTCGACGAGTTCATGAACGTTGTGGTGGATGAGGCAGCAGAGGTCTACGTAAAGGACGCAAAGCCAAGGAGAGAACTCGGTACGTCCTACCCCCGTCTGCTCCATCACTTTCGCTCACTACTCCATAGGTCGTATACTACTGAAAGGCGACAACATCACGCTCATCCAACCCGTAGTATAATCTCAGTATCACTGGCTGTGGCGTCGCTGTAAAACCGCGCCCTCGTGCGCGTTCTCTGTATCACTGCTGTGCGCTCTTTCCCTCAATACGAATCTCTCGTTAGCAAATTCCACTCGGGGTATATTATGATTACAGATTATATATCGGCAGCAACTTGGTGATACTCAGGGATTGTCGACATAGCGGACACTCGGCCTACAAGACGTCAACAAATCAATGAAAAAGACACTCGACGCATAAGGCACGACTCACCTTCTCGCGGCCCCAGCCTACGATGCAGCCCCAACAGAACATGTGTCCACATTCGGTAGCGCAACTCGCCGTCCGCTCTTCCAAACAGAGCGTGCAGCTTCTGCCAGCTCGTATACTGGAGGGCATCAGCGTTACGTCTAATATGGTGCGTTCGTCCTCTTCGGCAGGGACGACAGGTTGTTCGTCTGGGTCATAGGGCCCTAACATGGAAGATACCGGCTGATCATCGACATATGTCTCATGGGAGTCGTCCGCATGTCGTTTTCCGCCGGTTGGTGTTGGTTGATTTGATACTCTCAACACGCGGATGAATGCAAGAAGACGGTAGAGGAGACGGATGCCGAGCAGTATACCCAGTAAGGAGTATGAGGGGGGTCTGGCGTTGGGATTTGGTGGTATTGAGGCGACCTATAACGTATCAGTCATGTGATATACCGAGGAGTTATACATGAACTCACATATCTCGCCCCTAAGAGTCTCCTAACCAAGTGATAATACGTTCCTCGCAAGTAAAAGATAGCGAGGTTAATCTCCGTCAATATTTCGAGCGTCGAAGGCAACTTCTTCAACAAATTGCCCAGCTTTGACCCTGGAGGTAGCGAGGAGCCCCACTTTGACAGTATATATCTTGGTAGTGTGGGGAGCAGGATGAGGGCGGCGCGTAGCGTTCTGAAGGGTGCGCTGTCGGTTCGGGTAGAGTGTAACCAGATGCCTGTGTACTCTTCTCCGAGAGTCTGTGTGGCTATGGGGTGGTGTTAGACTTGGACAAGTCAGGGAGCGTTAGCACTCACCTTGACCGATCGTGAGGCCGTAGTATGTAAGTTGGACAAGCAGTCCTATCTCTTTGTCCCACCTAGAGAGCCATCTAGTACCTAGCACTTTGTCAGCTACATCGAATATAAGAGGTTTAAGTACACACACCGAACCAAGCCCTCAACACACTATCCGCCTGCTCTCGTAACGAAGACACATGAAATATATCCCTCTGGTTCGACCTTACTGCACACAATCAGCACACACGTACAATTCAACTAGATATATACGCACTTATTGCAGCCTGCTGAGCAAACGGGAACCCAGGGACCGACATAGTTCGCAGTGAGAAGGTTGAGTGCACTTGTAATTGAGCGTGATCGTAAACGCCACCACTGTGGTATGCCGGTGCCGGGTGCAGGCGTTCGGCTTGAACTCGTACTCTCATCTCCCTGATTTACATCCAACGGTCACGAAATGTCTGCTGGACACCACGGTCAACCGCAAGGGCCTACAGTATGGCAGAAGAGTACGTAGCAGTGCATTTTTATAATTGACACACAGGGTTTCACTGACACGACGAGACAGTGAAGTGAGTAACGTCAAGCCAAACTTTACGGAATGAGGTGTTGAAGTATGATGTGGATAGGATGGGTGCGCTCATGGGGACAGGTGTCGGCCTCACGATCGGCTTCATCTTCGGTTCGTATAGTATATTGAGGTGCGTGAAGTGTCTTTTGCCACCTATTCTGTCACTGACATCTAA